>QLSR01000248.1:214822-249726 GCA_031780015.1 Citrullus colocynthis | reverse complement strand
TTTTTTTTTTTTTTTTGTGTGTGTGGAAGAATGGTGGGTCGGTGATAAACATCTTCGTGAGTTATTTTTATTCTTGTGTTTATATCATCTACAAGACGTTGCATTTTGTAGCTTCTATTTTATCGGGTTCTGATCCTTCCACCTCTTTGTTGTTAGGTTTCACGTGTCATCTGTCCAATAGAGAGTATTAGATATGGCAGGTCTTCTTATTGTTCTTCAGGCAAGTGCTTCATTGGAGAAGGGATTTTAGGCTGTTAAGGGGGGTTCTCTTGTCATTCTTTCTTTAGTTTGTTGTTGACCCAACCTTCCCCACCCAAAACTGCCTCTGCTTTCTCCTCCATCAAGGTTTTTTTTTTTTTTTATATTTGTGAGTATCTGGGCCAACTTACACACATCTCGACTAATCTCATGGGACAACCCACCTAACCCTAAAACATTTAGGTGTCAAGTAAACTCTTGGCATATTAATTCCTAGGTAGGAGGTCACCATTGGTTGAACCCATGACCTCTTAACCATTTATTGTAACTGTCTCATTTTTTACCATTGGGCCAACTCATGATAGTTCTCCTCCGTCAAAGTTAAAATCTCTAAGGAGATGAAGTGTGGTAGATTGTACATGACTTGCAGTGGTGTATTCTTCGTAGGGGTCATTGGGTTGGGTAAAGGACATACATCACTTGTTTTGGGATGATCAGTTTTTTAGTCTCTCTGGCTTTGTTGGTTGGAGAACTTTGCTTATCTTTGGCCTAATCGCAAGGTTACACTATGACTGAGGAGGTACTCGTAAGCCTTCCTTTTCAAGGGCAATTTTCTTATTGCTGTTTTGTGGGAATCTTGACTCGACAGGAACAATATAATTTTTAGAGAGGTGGAGAGGTCGTGTGACAAGGTTTGGGAGGTGGCAAGTTTTAATGTCTCCTTTGTGGGCATCGATCACTAGACCTTTTGTAACTATAATCCTAGTTTGATTTTGTTGGATTAGAGTCTCTTTTTGTAGTTTCTCATAGCCTCCTTGTTGGGCTGATTTTTTGTATCTTGTACATTCTTTCATGTCTCACAATGAAAAGCTCAGTTTTTAAACATAAAGAATTTTAAAATAATAAGAGAAGGTGAAACAACGGTTTTTGAGTCCAATCTACATAATACTACATTGTTGTTGTTGTTGTAATAGGTTAAGCTAGTGGTCTTAGCTGATTTAGACGCTGCGCAAGACCATATGCCAGTTACTGGTCTTTCAAGTTTCCCATTCTACAATAGACAGCAAACATGGCCACGAATAACTTATGAGTCCTTGAAAGTTGGAAATTTGGAATTCCATATATAGGTTCAATCATCATGGCTAAATTCACATCTTTCATACTAGGAAGGAAATATCTTCAGAATCCTTTTTTGAGAAGGATAACTTGCCACAAAATTCACCTCTTGCCATCACACTGCTTGGGGTATATACCCTTTCCTTGCCTCACCTTACATCTATTACAAATGCCTTTAAGAGGGCAAATGGTTTATCCTTTAGGACAAGCAGAAGTGGGGAGGACTCAAAGCATTGATGTTTTATGTGTCTTAGAAAGCTTTGATATCAAAGAATTTTGCAATTGGCACATTTATTTTTCCACTCCTTAGCCAGCGTTTAAGTGTGAATGACAACCACTCCCCCCTAATTTGGCATGATCATTTTATACTGTACATTAAAAGATAAGTCAAGTACATAGGTTTGGTATCATTAAACGGACCTTATCTTCTTCCATGCGGCCACTAGATAAAGAATCTGTAACATAGGCTCGATAGAGGAGCTTCAAATCATCCATCTTTCGGTCACCATCATACTCTCCACCTAACCCAAATGAGGGATAAAAGCAAGTCATATGTGATCATCCACGAAACTAGAAATGACAATATGGAACTTGAACATACCCAGGAGAGAAACTGGGCCAACCCCGGGAGCAAAGCGATTAGCATCTGCATGGTTCTTTAATGAAATGAGCAAACTGTTGAACTCAAGTATCTTATCAAGCTCTTCCACAACTTCTATGACTCCCCGGCTGGAACCCCAAAGTTATTATGAGTTTAATAAAAAAACAATTGAACAAAGTACAGAAACCAAAGATAAATACATATATTCATACAACTATACATATCAAAATAAAAGATTGTGTGCATTAACAGGAACCAGCAAAGATGTTCTGGAGATTGTCAGTGGTAGGTTGCGAAATAGTGTAGGGGTGTAAATTAACATTTTCTATTATTATTATTCATTATTATTTCCAACTCCTGAAGGAACGATTGATAGAATCAACTTTCGAGGTTCAAGATGCTCTATCCTATCCAAAAATCTTGTTACTTGTCAGCTTTTGAAATTCAAGTCAATTGGAGAGATTTTCTACAACAATCATGTGGGTCGTAGGTAGGCCTTCTTTTCCACAAATTTTCTACCCTTTTTTATTTGTGAAGAAGAATAATTCTTTTCTTTAAGAGGGAAGGAGGGAGAGAGAATCCATCAACGGAACATTAATAAAAAGGAAAACTAATGTACTTTATAATATATTACAATGAAAGTTAACAGAAATCTTTGTGGCTTTAAAAATTACTACTAATTGAAAATAGACTGAAGGAACGGTAACCATACGCTGCCTTTGTTCTGGACTTGAGTATATTGAGTGCTACTGATATATTTTCCTCAACCAGCTTCCTTGTATGCTCCTTAAACAACTCATCTGCCAGCTGCAAGAAAATAGACTATAATGTTGCGAGAAACAATTATGAACTCTTTAGAAAAGCTCTTGAAATGAAAAGTTGAGATACCTCATCAGAAAGTCGATACAAACGTTGTGCATCTTTGAGGCTTATGAGCTTTCCCACATTAACATCTAAAAAGATTGCATCAATTACATACTGATCAGGATAGAAATGGGGACTATGTATCGGAGATGTTGAAGGCCATTTTCCAATAATGATTGACTTATGTAATATAATCATTTACAAGTTTAATCAATCTCAAAAACTGAAATTCTCCTATCAAAAAAGATAAAGTGAATTTTTTATTGAAATACCTATTTGAAATTATAATAAGATACCACCACGTTTAATTACATTTAATCATCTCTCCACAGGGAAAATGTAGTTTTTAAGTTCAACCCTTTCTGTTACCAAGAAATGTCCTCTTTCCTTTTTAAGACAGGAGAAAGCAAAAGCAGAAGCAAACCCAAACCCTTCAGCATTTTAATAAATGCATAAGAACCTGAGTGTATGCCAAGAAAATCCTGAATGTGCACTTGCTTACAACATGTTTACCTCTTCCAACTGATTTTAGCTCAGAAATATACAGGCGTTGAGCGTTGTCACGAATGGCAATCTCAACCTGAGTAAAATATTATAGAACAGCTTGTCAAGTCAGATGTACTCAATTGAACATTGAGCAAACAAATTGACTAGACGACATAACATTGTCTCGAAAGAGAAAGAGAATAAATGGAAGCTGTAATTAAAATATTTATGTTGAATACCTGAGAATCAGTAACTTTAAAAACACGTTTCCAAGGTAACAGGAAAGATGATGCGTCTCCAAACACAAGGGTTGATACGTATATAAGTTTCTGAAATGCCTGCACTGGAGGTTCATCCTTAATGGTCAAGCTCCATTTTTCAAGACCACGACAAATATTCTCAACCAAAAAAACCATTCATACATATAGAAAATGAGCATAGTGACGTACCCGACGTTCCTCTATGTCACCATCACGATCTCCAGTTTCAAGCCGTTGCCTAAAAATTCTTCTACCAATCTAGAAACCCAAAAGAATAATTAGTTTTCTTCAAAATCATGCAGAATTGTTCAAGTAACATTAACAACCATGAAGACAACTCGTATCTGCCAGGTAACGATGCAGAGACTGGTATAGAATACGTACTTCCATATGCATACCAGCTGCATCGGGGTCATCAATGCCCAAGGCATTTTTGAACTTGATGATTGTGTCAACCTCATCACCATTGAGATCTTGACTTCCCGGTGGAAGAACAGAAGACACAAATCTGAACAATTTTTTTTCTTAGTGAGGAGCAAAATGTTGTATAAAGAAATAAGATACAGAAAATAGAAGGGGCAAGGCATTATTGAAATTGATCGTTGTGCTCTGCTGGCCTCATCATCTTTAAGACCCTGACTTCCCGGAGGCAGAATAGAAAATAAAAAGTTGTATAGACCTTTTTATTTGAATGATATTTGAAGAATTGTATTGAGAAAGGTGAAATTAGAGAAATTCACAGAACAGACTTCAATTAGCATGAATCAGAAAGGGAGAATAGTTGAAAAAAGTTTTAGCTAGGAACTCCAAGTAGAACTGACGAAATACCATCCTCCCACAAATCATATTTGTCCCTCTCAACTCCTTATAATTTCTTTTATTTCTTCCTACACAGCTTTTCTGATGCAAAGCCTTGAAGGCAAACTATGTGAAAATTTAAGGCGTTATAAAGCAAGGAGTAATGTTGATACGAACCAAGGAATCTCATCCTGTCATATGAACGCGAAGATAAAACGCCAAAAATAGACATTACATGTTGTCCAAATTTACAAGTAAAAGAAGTTGAGTTAAGTAAAGTCAAGATGAATAAATAAGAATCCAGCTTCATTCAAGGAACAAATACTTTAAGCGGTGCTTCATAACTCTTGGTTAGTTACAAATTTATGGGTTGCTGATTAAAGTTAAAGATTTTCGGATTTATGACGCCTATTAAATGCATTTTCAGTTTTAAGTTTATTTGTATGCTTTTTACGTTAAATTTCCATTGTGGCCAATTATGGTGATGAGTGTTATAACCTTTGAAAGGCCTCATAGAATATGTAGGGCCTAATTCTGAGGCTATAAAAAATAAATGTAATTTGTATTTATTAGACATGACGATGGAAGGCTTGAAAGTGTAGAATTTTGGGTTTTATACCTGGAAAGCTTTTAAGCTTTGTCTTGTGTGTTCTGGTGTGATAGAATGTGTGAATAATTGGAGCATTCAAGTAAGGATTGATCTATCTTGCTTGTGGAGTGCTTTGAAGATCAAGGGTTGATGGGAGTGTCAAGTTTTGCCTAATCCTTGGTTCATTAGATCATCTAAGTAATTTGTAATCTAGTCTATCTTAAGAGTTAAGATCATATTGGTCTTGGGGTTGTTGGGGTTGAGTTCTTTGAGTCTTGTTGTTAAACATGGTTCTTAGATTTGATACTCAAGAGTTTCGTATCATTTTGGTATCAGAGCTTAAAAGTTAATAACGGAATATCTCGCTTCTCTTCTTATAAATAGGAGACAATTTCAAACTTCCAAGAAAAAGACCAACAAAAGTCAAAAGAAGGCCTGTCCAATTGGCATATATCATAAAAGGCCATATTTATAGGAATCCATATGGATAAAACTACATAGTAGAAAACACTAACGTCCCTGAAGAGCCCAACCATCCATAAGTTCCTCTCTTTCAAAGATTCTTCTGCTTCTCACTAACTCCCTTCCAATGAAGGGCCCTTATAGCAAAGAGCCACAAATTCTTAGCTTACCTCTACCTTTAAAACAGGTGTCCACAAAAAATAATATGAAGCAGCTCTCAAATCTCTAGGGAAAGATAGAGGCAAGTAGAAATCTACAACATTGATGTATTGAGCTTGAGCATTGAAAACCCATTTTTCCAGTAGTTCATTATGCAGTTGAAGTTCACTTGGGACTTACCGACAATACAAGTCACAAAGCTCCGCGTTAAACGCCTCATCTTGCTTGCTAACTCCATATCTGAAGATTAACGTGAAAAAGCAAAATTACAATACAAACATAAATTATTATTGCAACCAAAATGTCAATTCTCAAATTTTTTATCCGAAATTTTTTATTAATAATGGACAAGCAAATCGAAGTTCATCAACTCTACTAAAAAACAAAAAGTTCGTGTTCGTCAAGATTGTACACCTGAAAGAAACTAGAGGAACAAAAAGAGGTAAAGAAATCAAACCAACTTTGTGGCAATGCTTTCTATTTCCTCCTTCTTCACATTCTTAGGATCATCAAATCCGGCAACATAATTATGCAAATCGACAGCCGCAACTTCAGGAACACATGAATTCAAGGAGTATACGGCAGCTCCACTAGCAGCAGCGAGAGCAGCAGCCCCACCCAAAGCTGCGTTCCGGGACTTACCAAAGCGAAGCCCCAGGCCATAACCGGCGGCTACAGCTCCGGCGACAACAATGGCGGAGGTCGCTAACCGTAAAGGCGGAGGTATTAGCTGAACAATAGGCTGAATCCCAGTGAGCTCCTTCTTGCCACCAAAGACATCTAGCCCGGAAGGCGACGAGGAGGAGACAGGTTGTTCTGTGACCTCCGAGGAGGCACGCGGAATTGAGACTCTGAAGTGGCGTCGTTTGGTGAGATTGAAGTTTGTGGACGTTCGAAGAGGGAGAGGATTGAGCAAAGGGCAGCGGTTGTTTGAGAAATGAGAAGCGAGGAGAGTAGAGGTATTCATTTCCCCCTCGTATGTGTTTGACGGATAATTGAGGAGAAGGAGGAGGAAGGTAGATAAGGCAGTGAAAGAAAGCTTCTCTTGTTTAGGGTATCATTCACACAGGCTTTTATAGGGTTTATCAGAGCTGATTAAGCCAGCGAGCGGAGGAAGGAGAAGAAGACAATGCAAATGCCACATGGATGCCCAATCTTCAATTCAACAAATCAAAAGGGGGACTGCAAAAAATAACCCCTCTATTTTCACTTTCACCTAGTTTAAACCCTACTTACATTTGCTTAATCCAATAAGGACAACCAAAATTTATTGGGTTAGTTGGAAGGGCATGACCTATTCTAATAAGAAAGTTCTCTTGGGTTTTTACTCATGTTATTGTCATGTCTAATAGTATTTATTGGGCTTTTTTAGGCTCACATTGCTTCACTTTGGGTTGTATCTCATTCTAAAATTCTTTGGAATCTTTTGGTTGGAAATTGTCATCATGTTAATGAGGTTCTTAATGCCATACGAGACCTTCATTTCCATGGTTTCCTTTGGGTTGACCTCAGGTGTAATTATGTTGTGCACGACTTTGCTCTTCTTTTTTACTTTCTTTGTCCTTAAGTTATTTTGCATATATTCTTTGTTTTAGCTTGTTATATCAAAATATATATATATATATATATATCATATTTGCGTTTGTCTATATATGTGTGGAGTTATGAAATTTGTACTTGAGATACAAAGTTACTTAATTTGAAAGTTTGTATTTGAGTACAAAGATGAATTTTAAGTTGAGTTTGTGTTTGGTTGTTTAGAGTTGAGTCGTTTAGGTCTATGAGTTGTGTTTTATATATAATGTATATAAAATAAATCTATTTATTCAATTTAAGTTGTTCATCTATCAATCTTTTGTTTTCTCCGTTATAGGCATTTTTCAGTTTTTATATATATATTTATTTTGTTTAGGGAAAATATTAATTTATACCCTTGACTTTGGAGGTTGTATCAATCTAAGCCCTAAACTAATCTTTGTATCAATTTAAACTCTAAACTTTGGGATTGTATCAATTTAAACCCTAAACTTTGAGTTGTATCGATTTAAACCCCAAACTAATAATTGTGTCGATTTAAACCATAAACTTGCATAAGTATATCAATTTAAACCATAAACTTTAGTTAGTATATCCATTTTAACCCTAAACTTTCATAAAACATAATGGAGAATTTAAATTGATACACTTATGAACATTTAAATGGTTACACCTATAAAGATCAAAGTTTAAATTGATACAATTATTAGTTTGACGTTAAAACTGATACAATTCCTAGTGTTTAAATTGATATAATTATTAGTTTAAAGTTTAAATTAATACAATCTTCAAAGTTTAAGGACATAATTTGATACAATCCTCACAATTTAAGGGCATAAATTAATATTTATTAATATAACACTTTACAAAAATCATAACTTTAACAATTAGTCATTATCTCATTTTTATCTCAACTTTTCTAACACTTAAATACATTTTTAAGATGTTTAATATTCAAGACTTTCTTATTTTAGAATTAGGAAGGTTATAATATTTAAGTGAAAGGCTAAACTACAATATTGTAATATTTAAATTTTTACTTTCGAATAAATGTTTTAATTATATATTTGTATATAAAATATTATTATTTTTATTAGAAAACTTTGTAGTGTTTTCTTTGAATAAAACAAATGTATTGGAAATAAAATAACTCATTCAATATATATCATTTTATTTGGTTGAGAATAAATTTAAAAGTTGTTAAAAATGAATAATTAAAATATAGGAAAGTTTTTTTGCACAAATCACCACTCCCCATCCTTGGGGAAAATTTCACGAGAATGAGAATTGAAATAGGGGATGAGGACGAAGAATGGACATTTCTAATTTTTAATAGTTATCTTATATATGGACATCTCCAGTTTTTAGTAGTCGTCTTATATAGTAATTTCAAATTTGTATTTGAAAACACTTTACTAACAATGTGTTTTTTTTTCCTTTTTCTTTTAAGCATATGATCATTTGAGTTGATCTGCATGAGAATCTAAGTGAGACGATGAGGATGCACTCCAAACAATTTTCATTTTTCAACTTCTTAATTCCCCCAAATATTGGAAAAACTGTCTTATTAAAATAACAATCATTGAATCATGTAGTCGAGTTCAAGATATCTAATAATTGATGCAGAGCAATAGGAATATATACTACACAACTAAAGTTTCATAAATGATAAATATTTGGTTTCTGTTGTAAGGTACTTGTATTGGAGAGTACTCATGATAAGATGTCCATCAAATGCGTATAGCAATGCTACAAGTAAAATAGCATGAACCCTCATAACTATTCGAAGTCTTGCTCTAATAAGTAATTGTCTAGCTTAACTACAACACCCAAAACGTTGTAGGGGATCAAAGTCTAAAACAACGAACATAAGCCATAAAATATTATTGTCCTTGCCAATTTTATCGATATTCGATTTATGGTAGCTACTCCTGTACATGGTCAAAGTAGAAAAGAAATTAGTTGATACTTTTTTTCTACAACATATAGATAGAAAAATTGAACGTCTAACTTGAAGTTGATAATATAAATATTATGTTAGTTAAATTATACTCAATTTGACAATATAAATATTATGCACTTAAATTGAAATTATATTCAATTTGACAAATTAATTGATGCAACATGGACTTCTGGAAAACGCAGAAAATTTTGTTATAACCAAAATAGAAATAGAAAGATTATTTTGAAATGTTTTAAATAATATTTGGATAAAGTTTTGAACTAAAATTTGGAAAAATAGATATTTTAAAATGTAAATAAAAAATATTAATTTAAAAAAAAAAAAAAAAAATTTACTGCACGCAGGTGGCGTTAGAGATCATATCCATCGTAGCTAATGGATGACCATCCGTAGAAAAGAGGGTGTTTGCGTAAATTCTTGGTTTTTTACGGTACAAGATTGGATTGGATGCCATGACAGTCTCTTTTCTGCGACTTCCGCTTTCTCCATGGACAACCAAAACTTCATCTTCATGCTTTCCTTTTCCCTACCCTGCTTTCGTTTCGCCGACCAATCGTCTTTGGCCTTCACTTCCAAGCTGTTCCTCATCTCCTACTGCGTCCACCGATGCTTTTTCCACTCAGTGCGCTCCGGACCAGCTCCGGAAATGGGAAGCTTTCCGTAAGAAGAAGGTTGTTTTGCGGATCGGCTATGTTGGCACTGATTATAGAGGTCTCATTTCATATTACTCGCTGTTTCTCTTGACGAAGCTGTTGTGAATGTTTCACCAGTTCATTAACTCTTGCGTTTTAAAAATTCAGGGCTGCAAATGCAACGCGAGCAACAATCACATCCAAGTAAGTTTTTTGTGTGCATTTCTTCTTACATTACTAATATAATGTCAGGAAAATGCCTATCGGTGGATCGGCAATGGCATCCTCTGAATATTCTGTTGCCGTGTTTGATTTGTATACTTTCACAGTGAATGTGATGGTGGTTTGCTCACTCAATTACTTACTTAGCCAAATGTAGGGTACGACAACTAATTTAGTTCACAGTGACTAACTGAAATAATTGGGTATTCACTAAGCAATTAACAACTTTATAGATGATTAATTACCTTTTAACATTTTAACTATTTAACCACGTAATTACTTAACATTCCCCTGGCAAGCTCGGTGTAGGGGGGAGTCAACAATGGACCTCAAACAGCAGTTGACTACTGAAAGTGGCTTTGTGATCATATCGGACGTCTTATCACGTGAAGGGACATTTTGAATTGCTAATGAACCAAGTGGAATTTTCTTAAGCACAACGTCTTTCATTCAAGAATGTTGAACTGAATTTGCACTTAAAAGCACCGAAGTTAAGCTCTGACACACTAGCGAATGGGATCACGTGAAGGAGCAGTATTGATCTCATGCAGTGAGGATTGCATCCATGCAAGCTTAGTTGTAATATTGGCAACTTAGTTTCTGTATTTAAGAGTGCCTAACTCAGATTGTGTCGAAATCAATCGTGGTCATTAGAGTTATAGCTCCATCTGCATCAGCTAATCTATAATAAAGACCAGTTTAACAGCACCTTTGAAGAACCACAAAATATGTTTCGCAGCCTTTTATTGAATCTCTAACTATAAGGGGTGTTTGGATGCCCAGATTTTGGCATGGGATTGGGTTTTATAAACCCATTATTGCATTTGGCTTTACATTATGTCATATGAGTTTGGATTTTTGTAGCCTTCATGCTATCATTCAATACCATCGAAAAATCATGGGATTACTTAACATCGCAGGCAGTTTTTCAATAAAGGATGACTATTGGAGCTCACCCTGCTGCATAACTAGTGCAAGGAATTTCATTTTTCTCAAATAGTTTTACATTAATAAACTGCCTTTATTTTTTTTCTTGAAGTTGATCTTTGTACTGCTTGACCTTCCTTTACACGTCATAGTGAATACCTTTTCCAAAGTACTCCAGATGCAGAAATATTCACTACTTGAGTCCTAATGCTTTCAATTGTTGAAGCAAATAATCATGACCATTGTTTTTCTTAGCTCCAAAGCCGGGAATCTGGATTTTGACTTGACTTATCACCATTTTTAAGTCTTAGGGAAGGGGGGCATTTGGCTTTAGAGGAGTTGTAGAATTTTTCGTAGGATCGAGTGGTTTGGGAGAATCTTTGGGACGTGTGGGGACAATTTTTTGTAATTATCAACTTGATATAATTCTTTTGGATTGGATCCCCTTTTGTAGTTGGGCATGAGGGCCGTTTTATTTTTCTGGCTTGCTTTTTGTATTGCTCTTGTATAGTCTTTCATCTATCTCAATGAAAGTTTGTTTGTTTGTTTTATATATATGCATATATAAGGACTCATCAATAAAACATTCTTAGTTGAAGCTATTTATTCCAACTAGCACTTGAAACATTCACAGAAGGAACCTTTTATCAGCCTTCCTATGATGTACTGACAGATTAGATCCCATGTATTGAAGACGATGCAGTCTAATAGGCAAATTCCCAAGGGGAAGTGTTAAACAAGCTTGCTGTTACATGCTTTGGGAGAGCTAAAGATGTGTGGCAGAATAGTTAGTGCTAAAGGAGTAGATAAAAAGGACACGTATAAGCAACAACAATTTCATTACAATCTAATTGCATAATGATCGACAGAAAGAATCGAACTTAGTATGCATGTGAGCAGATCAGCAACTGATTAAATACACTCAAACTGATTATCCACTTAACCATTTAACTAACCTTGACGTTGATATATTATTTTATGTACATTAATCACAAAGGATCTGACGAAGACTTCCATTTATTTTATTTAGTCATTTATTGATTTTCTCTTATGTAAATTCTCAGTTCTCTCACCTGAGACAATATAACCAACTGAAGAAGGCTATAGATACATCCATCCTGTTTACTTTTCCCGTACATTGACAAATATGTTATGCACATTGCCCTTCTTTACACTCAAGAATAGAAAAGCTGACTGCACTGGATAACCACTGCTTATTTTTTCACCCTTCTCTAATTATCCTAGATAAGCATTTCTATGCCTTTATGTTTTCCTTATAATTCACTTTTGTTTAGATTGTGTTGTTCTGTCTTAATATTCCATTAATCATTATTTTTCTAGTTTCTAATTTTGGTTTGTTGTAATTTTGAGCGTTACCCTCTTTTCATTATATCAATGAAAAGTGTTTGTTGTTCCTTTAAAAAAAATAATATAGTACTAATAAGCATGGCATATGAATAATACTATTTCTCTCGCTCACTCTCTCTCTCTCTCCTTTCCTTTTTCTTCTTTTTGCTGGGAATTACAACACAGAAGTTAACCTCATGCAGTTTTGATGTATAGCAATAGAACAAGAATTGGAAGCTGCAATATATAAAGCTGGTGGAATTCGTGAAAGTAACTATGGAAATCTGAACAAAATCTCATGGGCAAGGAGTAGTCGAACCGATAAAGGAGTAAATATCTTGAATGTCTTTGTTGTAACTCATTTTATGACTTCTATAATCTTATTGGTTGTTTTGATTTGTTTTATCATCTCCTTCATTTTCAAGGTTCATTCCTTGGCTACAACAATAACCTTAAAAATGGAAATCCCTGAAAGTGCTTGGATGGGCGATCCTTGTGGTATTTCGCTTGCTAATTACATCAATTTTTATCTTCCTGATAATATCAAGGTTTTTGGCATTGTACCTTCACAGAGGTGAGTGTTCGAGTTTTTTTCACCGGTGCTTTTATGTTAGTTAATGAGGTCTTATCATTAGCCGGATACCCTTTAATGTATTTACTACAAAGTGGTAACATTACATCAATTTTGTCACTTGTTAAGGAGCTTTGATCCTAGAAAGGAGTGTGATGTTCGGAAGTATTCTTATCTCCTCCCTGCTAAGCTTATTGGAATTGAAAGTAAACTTAAAACTACCGAAGTTGATTGCCACATCTCAGACTTTAAAGATATATTAAATTCCTTTCAGGTAGGTAATTATCTCCTTCATTTAATTACATATAGCTCAGATTGCCCCTCCCTTCGCTGCAAGAAACATGATTTGTTAGATTTGATATAGTATAGTACTGTTATTTGGGAAGAATGGTGTTGAAGAACAAAGGTGGGTTCTTTTTGGGTACAGGGGGAGCACCCTTTTCATAACTATACAATACGTTCCAAGTATAGAACAAGAATTCAAACCAAACGATCTCCAGGACATGCCCATAAGTCAGGCAATGAGGTATCACCCAGTGATGTGTCGAACTCTGAGTTTGAGGAAAGTGATGGAGAAGATGATACTTTTGTTGAAGGAGTAAAGGAACCAGATCAACGTTCTCCAAGCTTAAGTGTTTGTTATGAAAATCCAACTGAAGTATGCAGTAAGCTCGGAGATGGGTCTGAACTTCCAAAGGGTGTTCGTGCAAGATGGCTTCACGAGCCAGATGAGAAAGATCGTATAGGCGCCTCACACTTCAGAAAGATTCTTTACTGTTCTTGTGGGAAGCTGGAAACATCTTTTGGATATGATTTCGTTGAGATCTCCATCTGGGGAGAATCATTCATGTTGCATCAAGTTAGTCTTTCTTTACCTTTGTTTTTATGGTTCATAATTTGTTCTCATCCATTCTCGTTCCAATTTGCAAGTTTATCTGTTTTTACTCCATTTATTCTTTTATTTCAGTTGGCAGCTCTACTACTTAGATTTGGGTTTCCCATTCTAACACCTCTGGTAGCTTAGATCTTGCTTCTGGCCATGTGGGAGCCCAAACTTGGTTTTATAACTGTTCTTGTGTCCACTCGACAATTTTTTCGTAGCATTATTTCACTTTTTAAAGTCTTTTCCCCCCTTCAGAAATCAATGCTTAGTGACCTAGTGGGAGTTCCTGTGCTAGTAGTCCTTCGAAAAGTTAAGAAATAGCCATGGTCATATGAAATTAAGTTACATTCTAAAATATTATGAATGATTAAATAATTTGATGCCCCTATGCTTTGGTGGACGGAAGATATGAGTTTATCGCTTCAAGCTTTTTGAGCTTGACTTGTTCAATATCTACCATCATAACCTTCATTTACTTCCTGGGGTTCACAATTTTTAGGATCAGCATGCGCCATTAGACATATCTACCATAACTTTTCTGCAGTTGCCTATTGCTATTTGAAATTAAATTCTAATAGACTGAGAACCATTAAATAATTTCATGGTCCCTGTGATGCATTGGTGGACAGAAGATACGAGTTGATGGGTTCAAGCTTTATGAGCTTGACTTGTTAAATATCTACCATCATAACCTTTATTTATTCCCTGAGGTTCATAATTCATGGGATCAGCTTACACCATTAGACATGTCTAGTTTAACTTTTCTGCACTTAACTATCGCTATTTGAAATCAATTCTTATTATCTGGTTTAGAAGGTGGAAATAGAAACTCTATCGAGACAATTTGATTAATGATTTGTTTGAAAACCTTTCTCATCTCTGTTAGAGACTAAACTATTCCACGCAGGTCAAAGCCTCAGGAAGAAACCCAAAATCTCATGGGGAAACGGTACAAAAAGTGGAAATCCTGATCGGATAGAAACTAGAATCTATTAGAGTAACTTTAAAATTTGTTTGAAGAGCTTTCGCTTCTCTGTTGGAGATTAAACCATTCCATTGAGTTAAAGCCTGAAGAAGAATCCCAGAATCTTATGGACATGGTACCAAGGGGCGCTAACTTGAGATATCTAACCCTCTTTGAGGTAGAGGTTCAAATTCACACTACTACATTTGTTGTACTCAAAAGTGTTACAAAGGAAAAAGCATTATTGCAGCAGATTAGGCAGAGAGAAACTAGAATCTATTAGTAACTTTTGGCAGATTTCTCATTTCCATTTTTTTTGTACGTTTGAGCTCGTAATATGATTTTTTTCCTATTAATACATAACATCAATAACATATCCTGTGAACAATGAAGTTGGCTTCACTAGTAATTAATATTTGGTAGTCAATGTTCTATTTTCGAATCGAAAGGGCCATTCTGATGCGACTTTATTACTTCCTCGGCAGATTCGGAAAATGATAGGAACAGCCATTGCAGTGAAGCGGAAACTGCTCCCAAGAGATATTATAGCATTGTCACTGACCAAGTTCTCTAGAATAGTTCTACCCATTGCTCCAGCTGAGGTTTTAGTCCTAAGAGGGAACAGTTTTTCCAACAGAAAACGACCAGGAGTTCCAAAGAGGCCAGACTTGCTCACACTGAATGAATCAGATGACATTGTGAAGTCGGTGAATGAATTCTACAGATCATCGATACTGCCCGAGGTAACTAACTTCCTGGACACAGAAAGACCCCCTTGGAAAGAATGGGTGGAGAAATTGGACAAGTACACAAGCATTCCCAATGAACAATTGGATGAAGTTAGGAATGCTTGGAAAGCATGGAACTGCAGGGTACATTGAATTGTGTTGATGAGTCTTTTCTTGGAAGTAGTAAAAAACTTGAGTATTGAAGAGGATGGGAGGTAGTTGAGTGGAGTTAGGGGAGTTATTAATGGTACAAAATTATGGGAATTGGGCATTGAATGGATGTGATTTTTGCGGCCACCCACCAGCCGTGGGGCGGCGTTTAATAACACAGCATCAACTACAGACAACCCACTCGGCACTCGGCACTCGGCACTCGGCACAACCATAAGGGAGTGAGCTCGCATTGAATGTAAAGGGCTTAAAAGGCGAAATATGTAGGTGAGCCATTGACAGGGATGTACTGATGTTGATTTAACTTGATCTGTGATGACAATTTGTATCAAAATTTGACTAATGATACCCATTCCGAAGGCTTCATGTTGCTTTCCTCTTTTAATTTACAATGATGTTGTTTATTGTTGAGCACAACGGTAAAAAGAACACAAGAATTTAAGAATTAGACAAATTAAGAAGTAATCTGCTCATTGAAGATGGTGTTCCAGTCTAATTTTTTAAAATTTGAAACGACAAACATGGGAAGCTAAGAGACGAGCAATAGAGTTATAGTTGACAAAAAGGAAGATGTGAATCGAATGAGCTTTATGCAAATTGCGGACAGCATCGTCAAAAACTTGAACTTCATATACGTATTGTCACTTTGTATTGTAATACTTCTTTTTAAACAATTGAAAGTTTTGAGTGGTAATTAGATTTAAATCTCATTTTGGTTATTTGGTTACCAATTTCAAAATTGTTTTATGGGGCTCAAATTTTTGAACATTTCGAATTCCAAAATAAGGTGAAACTTTCAAATTAATTCACATCTTATTAATTTATGATCATATATGAGTGTACATTTGATTACTTTAACTAATAATAAATTTTCCCAAAAAAAAAAAAAAAGAAACGAATAAGAAATTAAAAGAGAAGTTAAAATGAAACATTTTGATGGAAAAAATATATTTATTAACAATTGACTGGTCAAAGTGAGTTAGTAATTAATATTAGAGGTAGGAAATTTGATCTCCATCCCACAATTGTTATACCATTGAAACTAATTTTTAATTGGATTAACAGAAAAAAAAAGAAAAGAAAAAAACTAATCTTTAATTCAGGAAGAGAAATTTGACCAATTTTTTATTTTCATGTTGGCCACGTATGTTGATCTAATTTTATGGTTTTAAACATTTGAATTAAACGGGAAAAGAAAATGCAGTAGCAAGGTTTAAATGTGTTATGTCTCAAGTTTTTGAAAGTACCACTCACAGGTTGTTTGGAGCCTAGGGTAAAATGTCCTATTATAGTTTACTCCACATTTGAGGCTTCAATTATAGTAGTTATCAACTATATTATAAATTGCAAATTAACTATAATATTACTGCTCCAAATTGCTTCTTGTTACATTGTTTGCTATTTTTTGTCTAAATTAAAATAATTTACATTCCAAACACAGACTATTATAACCTACATACTATTATAACTCATAGACTATGATAACCCATTCAACCCTTCATACTCTGAAAAAAAAAATGTTTATGTCGATTAACAATTATGAGAACTTTTGTAAAAGTGAAAACAAAGAATTCAAATAACATATATATATTAACAAATAAACATTCCCATGTATTAATTTAAATGATTATGGGTGGTTGATTTTATACTATTAATGCTCAACTAACCTATTGTTTATTTAGGGAAAATCTCAATCTATAAGACTATAACCCTAAAATTTAAGATTCTATCATGTAAAATTTTGAACTTTAATAAGTGTATCTATTTATTCCTTCTATTTACATTTCATTTGAATAAGTACTATGTGAGACTTATAATTTTATCCATTAAACTTCTAAATTTTCACTGAGAATTAATTTAGACTCTCAATTAAGGGTTCTTTTAAAAATTGTCCATGCACCAACTATAATTATCCATTTTGAGAATTCGACATGTGAAGAAGTCTGTCGTGTAGGAATTAATGCATGAACCATTTTTAAAAGTTAATTTTAATAAAGAGTCTAAATTAATTTATTTATAACAATTTAGTAATTTAATTGATACAATTAAGTCTCACTTGATGTTTTCTCACATAATATCTTAATAATGGTGTAAATTGATATAATTATGAAAGTTTAGAGTTTAATTGATTCAACTATTGACGTTTAGAAGTATAATTTGATATTTATTATTATTATTATTTTGGTTTTTTGGATTTTTAGAAATCAATTTTTGGGCAAATTGCAAAACTCACCCTTAAAGTAGGATAGTAGTTGCAATTACACCCTAAAACTTTTCATTGTAAAAATTGAACCTTCAAACTTATACTATTGTTAAAATTGGACTTTAAACTTACAATGGTTGTAGAAATTAGACCTCCAAAATGATAAAAACTTATTTGAGGGTTCAACTTTATTATTTGGAAGTCTAATTTCCAGAACTATTATAAGTTTGAGGATATAATTATAACCACCATCATATATTAGGGGTAGTCTTTGTAATCTTCTTCTTTTAAATTATTATTAGGATAATTGTTTTAAGTAACAAAATTGTTGGAAATATTTACAAATATAGCAAAATATCATTGTTTATCTAACAACGATAGATACTAATAGACATTTGTCATTAATAGACGGTGATAGATAATAATAGGCTATCGGTAATAGATATGACATTTTGCTAATGTTTGTCAATATTTTGGTTCATCTTTAGTATATTTGAAAATAATTCTTATCATTATAATTTAATTTTGATACGTGTTTCATAGGGTAGCAAGGTAAAGAGATCGCAAGATGGGAAGGTGGGTGCTGCGTCAGAATGAGCTTATGTTTACATGAGCCAAAACGGTGCCGTCTCGGTGAAATATTTGACACATGGGTTTCGTAAATGCAAAGGAAGACCATGTACCGAAAGAATGTTTAATGCTGCGGACCCCGCATTTGACTATAATGTAATGCATATGCACAAAACAAAACATTTCTCCCCTCAAAAATACTTTTACTTACAATTATTTTTTATCTCACAGACAGTATGGATAATTTTCCATCCAACCTTTAATCGTTGTGTACAGGTCGACACAGAGTGGATCCACTAATATTAATATGATTTTATAAATATTTATAAAGATAGATTTATAAAAAAAGTATGATAACTTCCATTTTAGTATAAAAAAATTTCAATTGTCGAGATGAAGTCTTTTCTTCTCTCATGTGTCAATTCTTTCTTTCTTTGTTGGTTAGGTCAAGATGAAGTCCTTTTGCGGTCCTTAATTCTCCATTCTTCTTACTTAAGTTTAATTATAAATTTTGTAGAGGATCAGTTTTCTGTATGATTTTATCGTTCAATTTAGTCTACAAATTTTGGTAGATTTTTTATGAAAATATTAAGCAGAAAACTAAAAATATAGTATTCTATCCTACCATTGGAGTTAAGTCATTCCTACATTAGGTGTTTAGGTATATATAATAATATAAATAAAGAAAGAAAAATGAGTGTTGGAGCTATAATCAACAATCTATGCTTTCAGTTTCATTTTCTATCCCTATGTTAGAAACCGATTTATGGTTAATCAATTACCATGTATCCTCTCACACTTGTGAGTTGTTAATTATATCCATTGTATTATCAAATTCATTTAATTGCACAACTTAATACATTCCAACCACCCGTCTATTATTTTGTTAACTACAATCTCATTTAATAATCATTTGATTATTAAAAATTAAGTCCATACACATCACCTCAATTATCTAGTTAGTTATATTAGTATATGCTAACGACCAGGTTCGTAATTTAAAATTTTCATCCATTTGTACAAAAAAAAAATCACTTCAATTTATTCATAAATTTTAGAGAAAAATGGCATTAGGACTATATTTTTTTTTTTCTTGTTGAAATTTATAACATTAGTTGATGAATTAGAGGTAAAAATTGCACCATATATTTAATTCTAGTATCTAGTTCAATGAAATTGAAATTCTAAGGTTCAAAATAATACAACGGGATAAATTTAGAGCCAAAATTATTATAAATAGAAAAAAATCAAACTATTTATAAATATAGAAAAACTTCACTGAACATTGAAATTTTTCTATATTTGTAAATAGTTTGGCTCATTTTGCTATATTTGAGAACAACTCTTATTATTATTTGGTTCTCTATGGTTATTATATGTATACAAGGTTAACAACTTTCTCCTAAAGTAAATACGTTATTACATTGCTAAAGTGAGTCGTCCTTCCTTAGAAATTGGAGGTTCGATCTCCCATCTCCGTAATTGGTTGTACTGGTACTGAAAAGAAACATTATTCTATAAAAATGTGTCAATTCTGATTACGACATTACAGCTGTAGGGTTTTGGCAAAATATTAGAGGTGCAGTTTGTGCCACATTAAAAAAAGTCAAAAGAGCTTTGAGAGAATACTGTTATAATGGGAGATGGGAAAGAGAATTGTCCAGGGTTTTTTCTCTAGTTTGGAGTTTTTTCACATTAATTCTTGTATTTCTAGTTTTACAATTTTCTTTTATTTTTTGCTTATTCGTGCGCAGTAGAAGTGATAGATTTTTTTTTTTTTTTTTTTTTCCAACAACAAGAAGCTAAAATAAGGAAGATTTCAAATTTTAATTTAAACAATCTGAAGAAGAAGAAGTTGAGTCAATTTCATTTCTTACAATGAATAGAGAATCGAGAAAAGTATAGGAAAGTATAATTTTGTAATATTGTTGGCATTGAAATATATAAACTAAAGGGTCAAACTAACAAAACTTGAGTGGGAAGAGAATGAGATGAGTCTACGTAGAAGAATGTGGTGGAATATGAGAGTTTGTTGGAGAGTAGAAGCTTCTAGTTCGAGCAAACAAAATTAAAGCCAATAAAGTCCCAAAGGAACATAAGAAACCCCATATCATAAAAGTTGTTTTATAGCACTCAACTCCAATGCATTTCCCAGTGGCATCAGCAGCAGCAGCAGCAGCAGCAGCAGCAGCTTGTTTGTGGTAAAGAAAAGCCGCCATATAGCCAAATAGAAATGAACCAAAAGGTATATTGGCAACAAGAATGTTGTGGTTTATTGAGAAATTGTTAGCCCCAAATAACTCACTGGTTATGGACACTGAAATGGAAGTAATTGCACCCGTACATATTGCAATTATGGCTGTGCTTACACACAAACTCACATCACTTGGACTTAAAAGAAGGAAGAAGCCTCCACATAATGCCCCCATCAATCCCACCATCCAACCTGCCTTTGATTTCATACACTTCTTCCTGCATCAACATTCAAAACTTGGCTCCATTTTTTCCAAAATTGGCTTTATTTTTTCAATTATTGCTAAAATGTAGATAACAAAACAATAAATTTGGAAGTTGCAGTAGACTCTATAGGAGTAACTTTCAAAAATAAAAAACAAAAAACCAAATGGTTACTAAATGAGATTTTACATATTGTTTCACTCAACTATCTTTGTGTTGCTTAGACAAATGTTTAGTAAAAAATTATCATGAGTAAATATACTTCCTTATTTCAAAAAAGAAAAAAAAAGAAATTTGTGGGTAAACAAAGGAGAAGCATAAGATTAGGTGCAACCTAAGCTGCACCTAATCATTGCTTTTTGTAAAATTAAATTAGTCAAGTTCAAACATAGTCTCACAAGCCTCATTTTACAACATTTTAGATTTAAATACTACTTGGTTTCCTATACTTTTAGTTTTTGTTTATTTTATTATTTGTACTTTAAAAATATTTATTTTGGTCTATTTTCAACTTTAAAGCATTTTGATTCCTGCACTTTTAAAAAGTGATCATTTTAGTCACTTAATATTCATTTTTATTTCATCAAATTAGTCATTTTTTTAGAATTGAAAGACTAAAATGGATCAAAGTTTAAAAGTATAAGAACCAAAATGACAATAGTTAGTTAGAACCTTACTTACATTATTTATCATTTATCAGATAGAAAAAAAAAATTTAATTTTTTTAAATAATTAAAACTTTATGATACATGACCATTAATTACACATTATATATTTTTCGAAATCAAAATGAAAAGAAAAAAGAGAAAAAAATAAAATATATATAGGAATTTAAATAAATATTTCAAAAGTATAAAAACAAAATAAACTAAAAGATAGGAGATAAATGAAGCAAAGTAATATTTAAGCGTTGAATTTATTTACCTGGACAGAAGATGGTCGAGAATTGAGGGCATGAGGCGGCCGAAGAACCCAAACGATGACGACAAAGATACCAACGATGACACACTCGAGCTTCCACGAGACTCTGCTATTTGCCCCAAGTTGTTCAAGAACGCCAATCCCAGTGTTGCACCAAATAAATAAACACCAAAATATAACCAAAAATTTATTCTTTTCAACATCTCTCTCGCCCCAATCTCCTCCATTGCTTCACCATCTCCCTCTCTTTCCAATTTCATCTCATTTTCCCCTCTCATTCTCTCTACATCTTTATTTTCGTCCACTGTAATATGATAAACCCTTCCCTCTTTTCCTTCTTTTACTGACTCCTTCACTTTCTCTACAACTGCCACCACTAACGGAAGAAGCAGAAACACCAAAATCCCAATCACTCCACTCAATGGCGACAACATTCTTGAAATCGATCCCACGCTTGTAACTGCTGCAAAAACCCCAGTGGCTATGGTTATAACAAAGATTACAATAAACCCAACTTCCAATTTTCCTTGTTCTTCCACTACTTTCACAACTCTAGCCAACGGAGATGCCAAGACACAAACCCCCAAAGGCAAAACAGAGTTCAATAGAAGAAATATTTCAGCTGTTTTGGAAGAGTGTTTAGTGAATATTGAACCGACAATATTCGTATAAACCTTGGCGCTTAATCCTTGGTAACTTGTTGATATCCCAACCGCAACTTGGCGATTCGACGATGTGAAGTTTGTAATGGCAACCATGTAACAAACGGTGTTGATCCAACAAATACTGTTTCCGGCTAGAACAGTGAGGGAGAAGATGACCCAATAAGAAGGAGATTGGAATTGATTGGTAATGAAGAGATATTGAACGCCATAGCCAACAAGGCCGAGAGAAGAACCGATCATGAGGACTAACCAAAGAGGTAAATAGTTAGCAGCAAGGCCAGAGAAGCAAGCAAAGAGCTTGCCGGCGTCGGAGGCGAATGCGAGGTTGTTGAGTTGTAATTGTGACATGGAAAGTTGTTGTTTGAGCTGAGAAGAATAAGAGGGGAAATTGAAGTTGGTGCCATTGATGGATTGAAGCCATATTATTCCAACGAGGCTAAGCCATTGGAAGACTATGGAAGAAGGCATGGCAGTCTCTGTTTTTCCCCTGCCAAGAAACACAGGAGATGGGAAAATTGAAAACAGGGGAGGATTAATTTTGATGATTTAATTGATCATGGAATGAATAAAAAAATGGGATTACTATCATTTATATTGTTTATGGTAATAAGAATCTATGTATGGCTATTCTCATTAAAATGTGGTTGATTACAGACCACCACATCCAACATTAATGGAGTGATTTTCATGGGTGTCCTAAGCCAATTAAATCTATGTCTCTCAAAGGGTTAATGGTTAATCGATGTTTTTATTATACAGTAAGCAAAATATGAAAAGCATTAGTTATGTTATAACCTACACTTAATATTAACAGTCTACAAAAAAACATTTACACCTAATACAATTCATATGTAACAAAATTTTCACTTTGATTTTTATTCCTTTTTGGTTGAGACGAACATGGAATGGGGAATATACTATCATTGCTCATATGATATCTCTACATATCACTATTCTCAGTGGTTAATGTAAATGCCAAAATAATAATAATAATAATAATAATAATAATAATAATAATAATAAATTATTGAAATCTCTAGATCCATTATTCAAATTAAAAAAAGAATAATAGTATTAGAATGTCTTGAATTTGTTATCGGTTAATGCTTTTGAAAACCTAAATTATATTCATATTTGTCATATTTATGTTTTTTACTCTAGGGTTTAGGAGAAGTGTTATATAAGCATTCAATTGTTCTTCCTCTAGCTAACACATTCTATATGTTGGTTCATATTTGATTAAATGAGTTATAGGGCACCATCCTAACCTTTAATTGATATGATAGTAGGATGAATTAATACCATAAAATGTATATTTGAAATGAATAGTTGGGTTATTTGAAATGGAAACTTCATTAATTTCTTAAAAGAAATTGGTTTGTTGTTATTGTTTTTGGGGTGGAGGGGGGAGCAGGATTTGTAGCTATATGTAGAAAGAGATTTGTAGGGGAAAAGGAAAGAATCTTAAGGGGATATGAGTTATGAGCATTGGGGTAGGAGGTTTTATTCAATTGATGGGAAATAGAAATATACGTACCTCCTGATTTTAAGTTCAAGATTTTGAATTTTATTTTATTTATTTATGAGTTAGTATTTAAAAATTAAAAGAAGAAGAAGAAAAGAAATTCCCTGAAAAAGAAGTATATATGGAATGGAAGGGAAGGGTACTTAAAGAAAAAATAAAATAAAAGTGTGAAGGTAGTTGAGTTATGGTTGGTGGAGGAATTGTTTGTTAATTACAATAATGCAGTTTGTGCTTTAAATGGACGTGTGGTGCGGGCGGCCCCCTGCACACACTCAAAAATACTTCATCTTTATGTTTGTGTTTGTGTATTGTATATAATTCTCTAATTATAATTTTTTTAATCTTTTTTACTCCTTTTTCTAACAACGTTTTGTTTTTTTTTTTTTTTATTATTATTATTATTATTTTTTTGTGATGAAGGTGAGATGCACAAAAATTGGTGCGATGTGTCACGATCATACTTGCCTAGAGCGTATTGCCACCCATGACGCCCCTTTCTATCATGTATTTTATTAGGTAAGTTAGTTTACTTTCCTTGTACTTTTCTTTGTAAGTAACCGCTCGCCACTTTGCATATGCAAGAGTGACAATTCCAAAAATACTTATAATATACTACATGGGGTAAGACTGACCAACATACGTCCATATCTAGAGTTGTAAGCTTGTTGTCCTTTATTGCTTTCTACTTTTACGACCAACTTTCTTTTCTCAAACATGTTTTCAAATGTTTAATATATAACAAGATGTGAGTTAACTTATTTATAAATATAACAAAATGACAAAAAGTAGTCTTTTCACTATCTATTAGTGACAGATAGATAGTAATAGTGACAAATTACTATCATCTATCATTGTTCTATTGATGATAGACACTGATAGATATCTATTAATATGTATTACTAATAGACAATTATATTTTGCTATATTTGTAAATATTTTCAATAGTTTTGTCATTTAAAACAATTACTCAGACATATAGACTACTATCGTCTATTACTATCTATTAGTGATAGACACTTATATATGTCTATCAGTATCATCACTAATAGAT
Organism: Citrullus colocynthis; assembly: GCA_031780015.1. Lineage (NCBI taxonomy): Eukaryota > Viridiplantae > Streptophyta > Magnoliopsida > Cucurbitales > Cucurbitaceae > Citrullus > Citrullus colocynthis. The sequence goes on along the minus strand of QLSR01000248.1, from coordinate 224,857 downwards.
AGTTATATTTTGCTATATTTATAAATATTTCTAGTAGTTTTTCCATTTAAAGCAATTACCCTTATCAATATGTAAGCTCAAGATAGAGGTATATTTATAGGCCAAAATGAGCATAGTTCAACTAACATAATGTTTGTATTATAAGCTCCAAGATAGAGGTTTGATTCCCCTACCTCATATATTGTCAAATAAAAAATATATATGTAATATTATAGTGTAGTAGTGTATAATACTCCAAAATGAATATAACTCAACTGACATAGTATATATATCAACCTCGATATAATATTCCAAAATGATTATAGTTCAACTGTAATATTATAGTGTAGTAGTGTATAATATTATCAACCTCGGCATCAATAATTAGGCTCTCTCATCCCACATTTTATATATAAAAAAATAGATATACGATAGAACATAAAAACATTTTCCCTTGATTTCTATTTCTATGGAACATAACCTAAGATCTTGTTTGAAAGTGATTTTGTTTTTAGTATTTAATCGTTGAAATTTTTTATTTGTTTTCTTCTAATTTTTCAAATATACTCATTATTTTTTTTCTAAAGAAACACACAAATTCTTAGTCAAGCTCTAAAGGTAAAAGCAAGTCTTTAAAAGTCATTTTTTTTTTAGTATTAATGACTTACGTTTTAAAATATATATATTTTTAAAAAATTATGAGTGAGAGTAGAGTTCATATAAATATAAACAGTTATCAAACCTAACTAAATATGAATTTTTTCTTTTTAATTTCAAATTTCCATGGGTATACATAAACATCTATATTGGTCCTTCTTTTCAATGCATTTAATTATTTGCATGACGTGTGTTGTGAACTGTGACACTCAAGCCGATTGCTTAATAAAGTTCATAGGGGGCTAAATATTTATTCCTTAGGCGGAGTTCATAATTCAAGGATATCAAAGTTAAAATTGTTTAATAATTCCGAAAAATAGAAATTATTGATCAATGGAAAAAAAAATCTTTAAACGATTTTTTTCTTTTAAGAAAATGATTGATTTATATACATCTATCACATAAGATAAAAGAAGTTAGAGTTGTTTTTCAATATAAAAAAATTAATCAAAATATTTATAAATATAGCAAAATATTGTTGTGTATCTGCTATAAGCCACGACAAACTACTATTTGCATGTATCTGTGTCATAATAGATATATATAGTAATCTGTCGTGATCTATTGTGGTTTATCGCAAATAGACTATGATAATTTGCTATCATTTATAAATATTTTTGGCAGTTTTGTTATTTAAAATAATTTTTTAAAAAATAAAATGTATTAAAATTCACATAATTAATTGTTCCAAGATTTCAATAATGTTCTTATTGATGATACACAATATGGTAAGTAACAACTAACAGCTATTTTTTTCTTTGTTAAGTGTGAGAGAGAGACCCTAATTCTTTTGTTTAGCCATTAGAGAAAAGGGAAAGTAATATAGAAGTATTTTTTTCCCCTCAAACACAACAAACATCTAAACTACAACTTTGCTGGATGTCATTACAAACTTAATATGCAAAGTTAATGAAAAAGTTTAAGATTGCTTAAAAGTTTAGTTAAGGGTTAAAACAAAATTTGTGAAGCATCAAAACTTGAAACCATTCTTAATATTTGACCAACATTTTTATATAATATAGCCAAATAAAAAGAGGTTGATAAAAAATAAGAGAAATTATTATAAATATAAAAAAGTATTAAACTATTTATAAATATATAAATTTTTTATTATGTATCGCTATAGATAGACTTCAATAGATTTCTATCATTAATAGACAATAAAATTTTTCTATATTTATAAATATTTTGACTCATTTTATTATATTTGAAAACCACTCAAATTATTAATAATTGAAATTAATTGATTTTTAATAGAAAAGTAATATTTGCAATAATTTTTTAAGGAAATGTAGTACTATTATATTGTTTATAAAAGTATAACTCATATTTATAAATATCCTAGAAAATGGAACTATCATTTAAATTTTTCTTGAAAAATGAAAATTGGTAGGCAAGCCTAAGGTCTATGAGGATGCTAAAGCTATATTAATATAACTTAATTTGTGATGCCAATTTGAAGCGAAAATTGAATAATAGATACTATGAAAAGGATTGTTGTTGCTTCCCTCTTTGAAATTGAAAATGAAATACTTTTGTTATGTATTTTAGAGAAAATTTTAATTTATAATTCTAAATTTTGAGGTTGTATCAATCTAAACTATAGAATAATAATTGTAACAATTTAAATCTTGAACTATAGTAAATGTATTAATTAACATCCTTCTTACTTAGTTCGAAGAACAACGTACAAAATATATAACTGTTTCAATTGAACTTCTAAATTATTAGAAGATAATCAAGTTAGACCCTTTATAGATTAAATTTGAAAACCATTCATACTTTTATTTCTTACCTATGTGTAGACTTGTTCAAATGTCAGATTAATAAAATGGACGATTATAATTGGTACAAGGATAATTTTAAAAGGAAATATTAATTCGGAGTTTAAATTTATTAGCTTATGAAAGTTTAGGAGTTTAATTGATAAAATTTTAAGTCTTACATGGTGTTTATCCAAATAAGACATAGTGAAAGGTGTGATTGATATAATTATTAAAGTTTAGGGTTTAAATTTATATAATTATTAGTTAAAAGTTTAAATTGATACAATCTAAAAGTGTAGGGGTGTAAATTAATATTTTTTATTTTATTATTATTATTCAAATTGTGTGTAATTATGTGCAAAATAATAATAATGAAATCGTTGATGGGTATCTCTTCAAACTGATTATTATGGTAAAACAAAAGTGGAGGATCGATTATACCTTTGTCGTCCTACCAATTTGGGACGGACTCCTTGTGAATTAGTGGAAGCTAAACAAGATGACGTTTTAAACCCTACCAGTTGGTTAGGGGAATTGGTTAGGTGCTCTGGGATCATTTGAGTCCTATTTGCTTGGGGATTTAAATTCATTCAAAGAGGAAGTGGTGTTAAGGTTTTGAAGGCTTTAGCTATTTGTGAGGGTTTGGAAAGTATTCATTCTATTTGGGTCGAGTCTAACTGTCTAGAAGTAGTCCATTTTTCTAATGATGTTTCTTTGGATTTGGCTCTAGGAATGGTTCTTGATTTGGGTGATGGTTCTTTCTCCATGTGAGGTGGGATAAAAATTCTTGGGGCACTCCCTTTCGAGAAAGGCGTTGGCGGAGCATGTTTCATCTTTTCTATTTTCTCCCTATCCTGTGTTATTCAATGTCTTTGTGTATATGGATTTAGTGTTATAGTTTAATATTGGTTAGCTTGCTAAAAAAAAATCGTTGGATCTAGTCACCTAATTTTTAATTCATAATTAATACTCATTTTAAGAATGGAGAAAATAGAATAAATTTTTTTATTGGAGATTAGATTCTCCAAACGTGTCTTGTTAACCATCAAAAAGCAAAGAATGTGAAATACAAAGAGACGCCGATATGTATATTTAATTAGGATGAATTTAAGACTTCATTATTCAAAAGTACTGTCAAATTGAAGAAATTTTTAGTGGCTTCCAAGTTTTCAAACCTCCATTTCATGTCATTGATTTTTAAATATGTTCGAGAAAAATATAAATCAAATATCGATGGTAATGAAAATAATATAAAATTTAAAAATTCATGAACAAAATTGAGCAAATATCATTTCTATTTCTAAACTTTTGAGTTTCGTCAATTAAAAATTCATACTAATAATTATATCAATTTACATTAAATCATAAACTTTCATATATGTGGCTATTTCTATTTGATTTTATTTAAAATGGGCTCAAAATAACCTAAAATTTCATCCAAAGTAGCAAACTTATCACATAATTCTTCCTTTAAGTTAAGTAAAGAAAAATAGAATATTTAAAAATATATAGATACATATAAAGAGAAATAGAGGAAGACCGAGTAAATGAAAACTGTAGAGGAAGATGGGCAAATGAAAAACCCTCTTAAAGTTTAATGAAAAAAATCACAACTATCTAATTTCATTTCCTCGCATTTCTGTTTAATTTACATTAATCCTTGCATAGACTCTAACTCTAACTTTGTTCCGTTTCTATTTAATCATCTTCATATTATTATTATTTCTGATTTTTTCATCACTTGGAGTTTACTATGTTTTTTATAAAAAAATAAACACTTTTTTTAGTGAACAATGATGAATTATTTTTCTCTTCTTTTCTTAATTAACAAACTTAAATTAAAATATTTTTTTCTTTAATTATAATAAAATTTTGAACCAAATAAGCATAGTAACATAATGCTTATATAATCAATTACGAAGTTAGAAGTTTGATTTCTCCTCCTTTATATTGTAAAATAATAATAATAAAATAATTAAAAATTTGAAGATATTAGTGTTCAAATCTATTTAATGGAAGCTAGATTTAACTAATTTTGGAAGTAATTAATTAAGCTGAATATTTTTAAATTAATCAAATTAATTTCAATCAATTATATTATTTGTTGATTCAAACTTTGGTTTAATTGATTTTTTTCTAATTAAGAAGAGTTTGAAATTTATAAAAAAAAATTAAAGGCAAATGAGAATTTGAGGGAATAGAAGAAAGAAAAATTTAGCTATTTTTCCTTATCTCACAATTATATTTGCATAAACATGTACTCTTTTTTATAAGATTAGAGATTCAATCCTCATCCCTACAATTGTAGTACATTAAAAATAAAAAATAAAAAAAAAAAAATCTCCTCTCTTTTTCATCTTCTGATTTTCTCTCATTAAGTTTTATTTTGATTTTTTTTCCCATTTTCTCTCAACTTTCCCTCATCTTGTTTTCTCTATGGTTTCTTTCTTTTCCTTCACTCAATTTTTCTTATTTTACTCGAACATCGTATTGTTTCATTGACAATAAGCAAAGACATGTATTCACGATCATTTTGTTTAATGTGACGTTTAATTATTTTCAAATAGAAAATTTTAATATATGTTTAGACAATTAATATATAAAATCACTTCAAATCAATCCTTTGAAATTGGTCAGATTGTCAAATATTTATATTCAACCTTTACTTAATTCACAATGAGTAATCAGTCATTAATATATAATAAGATAAAGGAAAAATTATTTTTTTTGTCCCCAAGTTTTGAATAACATGCATGTTTAGTCCTTGAGTTTTAAAAATGTGTTTTCTTAATCTCAAAGTTTATAAGAATAAGTTTATTTGGTCATTGAGTTTTCAAAATATACATTTTTAGTTTTTTAGTTTTTAAAAATAGGTTTAAAAGGTCCTTCAAATATTCTTTTTAAAATAATTATATGATATTTAAAATTAGAAACAAATAGTGTTAGAAAGGAGATGATTTTTTAAAATTATTCTTCTAATTTAAAATAATAATAAAAAAAATTATTTGAGGGACTTCTTAAGCCTATTTTTAAAAACTCAAGTAGTGGTATATAAAGGTTGGGGGCATTTTTGGACCAACTCGACGGGTTGGCTACCTGAATAACTCCAATAGGGTATCCAACCCAACCCTTAAAATTCGGTTTGGGTTGGGTTGTCGGGTTGTGTATGTTTTTTTTTTCTTTTCTTTTCTCCCTCTTTTTTGGTAAAATACATTGACATATCCATGAAACACTAATGAGCATATCTATTGATCAAAGATAAAGTTATATATATATATATATATATATATATATATATATATATATATATATATATATATATATATATATATATATATTAATATTAAAAATTCAGGTTGGGTTGGGTCAACCCGTATTTTTCAAAATTGCATCCTAAGACCATCCCAACCCAACTTGAAAAATACAAAAAAAAAAAAAAAAAAAAAAACCCAATCTAACCCAAATTTTAAACTAAACCAACCCAATCCTTACAATTCAAGTTGGGTAATCCGAGTTGTTTGGGTTGTCGGATCATTTGAAAACCTTAAAAAAGTACATTTTGAAAGCATATGGACCAAATGAACCCATTCTTCTAAACTGAGGACTAAAAGATACATTTTTAAAACTTAGGGACCAAACACACATATTGTTTAAAACTTGAGAATTGAAAAGGTAATTTTTTCTAAGATAAAATACCCACTTAGCATTTAATAATTTTTTTGTCAGTATAAAAATATTATTATTTATTCAAAATCATTGGTTATGATACTTTTATCATATCATTATATTTAAAGATCCTAATTGTATAATTCATTTCTTAAGTGGACAAATACAATTCTTCAAAGCTTGTGATATTGTGTCTTTCAAGGTTTCTCAAATTTGTGTTGATGAATTTGAATTTTTTACACAAATGAATTCATTCATTTTGAGATATTTAACAATAATTCAAATAATGCATAAAATTTCTATTATGGGAACAAATGAGAAAATGACTCGGTCAACCTCAACAATCTTTAACTTTTTCTCTCTCACAATTATATTCATATTGACATGCACTCTTTTTTATAAGATTTGGGATTGCATTTACCATACTTAAAATTTAAAAAAAAAAAAAAAAAAAAAAAACTGTCTTTATCTTCTTCTGATTTTCTCTCATTAAATTTTATTTTGATTTTTTTTTCCTTTTTCTCTCAATTTTCCCTCAACATGTCTTCTCTATTATTTCTTTCTTTCCTTCTCTCTATTTTTCTTTTCTCAAATATCGTATTAGTTTCATTTATGACGTTGACAATAAGCTAAGATATGTATTCAAAATCATTTTGTTTACCGTGACAGTTAAAATTATTTTCTAAATAGAAAATTTAAATATATATTTAATTACTTATTTTTAGCTAGGTTTTTTTTTTTAAATACAACATTTCATTATTGAATATTCGACTTCTAGAGTCAAACTCACTTCAAATATCTAACGTTTTGATTAACTGATTACACTACAAAATTTTGAATATCATTTTGTATATAAAAAGTTAGGAATTAGCATAATCTATGCGAAGATTTTTCTAACAGTTTTATCAATTAAAATAATTCTTCTTCATTAAAATTAGTAATTAGTGGTAGAGGATTAAACTAAATGTAGGGTAATAATTTATGAAGTTGAAGTTGGAATATTTGTTGATTATTTTTCTGTAAAGTTTATTTTATATAGAATCAAAGTTGGAGATTGTGGGAAAAGGAAAGTGGGGAAGAATTCAAAAGAATATCAAACTCTAAAGATCTGAGGTGTAAAAGAAGATGTATGGGAAAGGGACAGAAGCAGATGACAGAAAAATGTAAAAATGTGAGGCTGTGCTAAAGTGGAGCCTTAAATACTCAGAAAGAAACAAACCTACACCACAACGCAACTCAAATTCAACCCCACCGCCTACCGCTGTGATAAACCTCCATCTTTTGACATCACCCCATCCACCTACATCATTTTGGTAGGTAATTTGAATAAAACCTAATTTTTAATAAAACCTAATTTTTACCCATTTATTTGGGCCTTAATGTGGGCCTTCCACTTTAGGTAAAATAAACCCAACATATGATAACATCACTAGCCACGAACACACTTTTAGATTTGTGTCAAATAAGCTAGGTTTTTGTCTTTCAATTTTGTATAGCATGGCTAGATCTCTAAACGAAATGAAATTATAATTGATGTTTGAATAAAGAAGTAGAGATGCTTGATTCAAGATACATGCATATATAAACGGGTTTACCTCACAATTTATAACTAATATCCCAACCCTTAGACTATAAAACCAACCTTAGCTTCTCATTGCGACAATATGTTCAACACCCATCAATATTCAATGCGATTACATCAAGAAAGCCAAACTCCTAAACTTAAAACTAAAGAAAGAAAGGGAAAAAAAAAAAAATTAGAAGAGGTGGCTCCAAAATTGGTGTGAAACGATCCATCTTTGACCCTAGAAATGAAAGGAACTATACATACTAAAGTTGAGAACATCACAACAATGCAAGCATCAAGTCCCCGTGTGCTATAGTGTCGAGCGACGCTAGGTCATCTTCTTCTTTCATAGTGTCGCAACGCTCTTCCCTGGAGCCAATGTTGTCATTTTATGTCTTTTGAAGCCTGGTTGCTCCAATTGACCCCTTAGTGCTCTATTTTTGGTCGAATTTCACCAGAATTGTCCCAATGACCTCTTGAGCTAGATTACTTACCCTCTAATATCTTTATAGGGTATGTGATTTTATAGATATATTGACGAAATATCACAATTTTTTAATCATTAGTTGGTAAATATGATTCATTTCTTTCTCGAAGTTATTGATTTAGAAGAAGATTGATTTTGAAAGGAGGATGTTGATGCCAAATTTTGGCCAAAGGAAAATGCACCTAACCTCCACGTGCCATCAACGATAAATTTGTAATTTAAGGAAGAGAGGGACTTACAAAACAAAGAAAAAGGGCAGATAAAGTCCAGAGAACTAGATAAAGTCAAATGTTCTCAATTCTAAATTCCAGATCAGATCAAGTTTTTGTTCCATCATATAGAGTCATAATAATATATTTATAGGGAGAATAAGATAGAGGTTTACCTTTTCCTTTTAGAATAAGGATGAGATGGATCTTTCCTAATCCTAATAAGTTAGAATTAGATCTGATTAGACAAATCCACTTTATCTTGTATTTATTTTCTCTTATCTTCTTTTGACTTTTGGCCTGTTTCGTCAAATCCAAACTCACCTACAATAAATGACAAAGTTCAATTACACGATGATGCCATATATAGTGATTTTGATGAAGAAGAAGTTGATAATTTTTATTTTGATAATTGTAGTTTGTGGGTGCATAGATTTTGTCAGGTCGCTCTTTCTTTTCACGATTGGTTTCAAGCTAACCTATAAGATAACTCATGTTGGTGCAATGTGGTGTTGAGTCTACTCTAATGCCTAAGTTAGTACATGAACTAAATAGTTCGACTACACATTCAAATATTATATACCTTCAAAAGCGGTAAAATGAGATTATTTATAAGACCCATTGTTTGATACTCGTTTAAAACGTGTGCAACAATGTTGGCCGGTGTCAACATGTGGGTGGAGTTGTCGAGGTTGCAAGGTTAGTCTGAAGAAAATATGGAGCCTAAATCAAGGCCATTATTTTTAGTTTTTTACTTAACCAATAAGCAAACATTCAATTAGTTATTAGGAACGTGGGTTATTATTGTGAAGAAAAATTGGGTGGTGGACATTCTTTATAAAATCAACAAATTAGTAGAAAATTCTCATAAAAAAGTGTCAGGAGCATCATTTTGCTAGAAAAAAATTTCTTGCCTTTGTGTGTTCAAGTCGACGAAGAAGAAAAATAGCTGACTGAGGTATTTTTCTTTAGTTGTTCAATGTAAGTGTTTTTCTTTCATTTGAGAGTTTTGTGAGCTTTATAAAAGTGGTTCTTGAGCATTTTTCTTGAGAGAAGAATTTAGAGAAATCATTCTTAGGTGTTGTAAACTCTTGTACATTCTCTTTGATTATTTTAGCGGAACCTACATCGGTAGTAGAGAATTGGATGTAGCCTGCATTGGGTGAACGGTTTAGGGTGTCATCTCTCTTCCTTGTGCTTGATTTATCGTTCTTGTTGCTTGAAAGCTTAGGTTGGTTTATCTATTCTTTTAAGCTAGCGAGTTACAAATTGTCTATTCCATATTATTTGGAACTCGAATTTGATATGAGATTGTTGGATAATATTTATTGTCTGAATTGTGTTGATTAATTTAGATTGATATATTATTATCCCTATCAGTTAGTAGCAAGAGCTCAACTGGCTCATTTCCTCTTTTATGAATGAAGCTCAGTTAGGAAGAATTGAGACTAATCGTCCTACCTTGGGACACATGGTCTTCCAAGATTTGCATGGGCCTGATCTGTTCCACAGGCTTAGGCTTTCCTATGTCCCCTAGGATGAAAATTGGGGATGGTTATATTGTGAAAACTTTTAATTTTAATTTAATACCTGAGTATAAATATATTTTCTTCATCAAATGAAATTGAATTAATCAATATTTTCTTCATCTACTAAACTAAACTAATTGTGGGAACTTTTTTTTTTTTTTTTTTTTTTTTTTAT
>QLSR01000248.1:145994-204372 GCA_031780015.1 Citrullus colocynthis | reverse complement strand
GGGGGGGAATAATTATTGGCAAAAAAGGTTTAAATCTCTTTTGAGTTCATTTCTTATGAAACCTTTTGATCTTAGCTTTAAACCAATTGTGAACGGCAGGCAGCATTTCCTGCTCAGGAAAAGAGAGTAGATGCTTTAATTTTATGTACATCCGAGATATTTATGTACCTGGAGGAAAACTTGAAGCTCACACCAGATACTTTGTCGGATAAAGTAGTTGCTAAGGATGAATTGGAAGAGATGCACCAGCAGGTATACTTCCAACATCTTCCTTTCTTTGATTCTGCTCCATGTTTGTCTATTACAGGAGTTGACTATATATCAATGAATCATATCCTTTTTGTCATTGCACAAGCATGCATATGAATTATTTTCTCCTCTCTTTTTTCGTATTACTGTTTAATTAAATGTCTGTCTGCATTGCTAGGCATTCATGGGGCTTCACTGCCTCAAAGTCATAGCTTCTATAACAGAGATGGTTCCTAATATTTTGATTGCATGTTAGATCCTCTCCTTTGGTTGTGTTTCCACTTTATATTGTTTCATATCAAGTCTCCCGTTGCATAATTGGAAATGTTGCTAACTTCTGCTTGGTAATTTTAGTTTTGTTTTAAGTTGTGCCTTCATGCTGTTTGTTGCTGTCTTGTGTCTTTTAATGCAGGTTATCTCTTCATCATTACTTGCTCTAGCCACATTAATTGATGTCTTAGTGAGTGTGCAGTCTGAAAGATCAGGAACAGGGAAAAGCAGTGGTGAAATAAAACATGCTTCCAAGTCTAGGTCTGGGGAGACTGCCATTGCATTTGCTGAAAAATTGTTCACTGAGCATAAATACTTTATAGACCTGTTGAAGTCCAAAAGTACCATGGTCCGTTCTGCTACCTATACAGTATTAAGGAGCCTTGTCAAAAATATTCCTCATGCTTTTAAGGAACAGAACATGAAAACTATTGCCGGTGCTATCCTTGGTGCTTTTCAGGAGAGAGATCCTTCTTGCCATTCATCAATATGGGATACAGTGTTACTTTTTTCTAAAAGACTGCCCAATTGTTGGACATATGTGAATGTTCAGAAAACTGTGAATAGATTTTGGAATTTTCTTAGAAATGGGTGCTTTGGATCCCAGGAGATTTCTTACCCAGCTTTGATTTTATTTTTGGACACAGTTCCACCTCGTGCCGTAGGAGGGGAGAAATTTCTTCTCGATTTTTTTGAGAACTTATGGGCTGGAAGGAACCCATTCCATTCCTCAAGAGTAGAAAGGCTTGCGTTTTTCCAGGCTTTTAAAGAATGTTTTCTTTGGGGGATTCGGAATGCATCAAGGTGGGTGGTAGTTTCTTCACCTTGTTTTTCCATCTTTTTGCTACTTTAGAATGGGAGATCATTTCTTTCCTTGTACGAGGTTCTTTACAGCCACTTTATTCAGAACTGGACATATTTGAATTAGGCTTTAACCTTTGATTCATAATTTGTTTTTGTTTTTTTCTCCCAGCTTCTGCAATGGAGATGACTTGGCACATTTTCAAGTCACCCTCGCTGATGTCATTCTTGTTAAGCTTTTATGGAAGGATTACTTGCATGTTCAATTTCTAGAGAATCAAGACAGGGCCTTCTCTGAAGATGCACCCTTGAATGACAACATGGCTGAGGAAATACCAAGTATAAAGTATCCGATGAGCTACTTACAAGATTTGAGAAAATGCATTGTTGAAATTCTATCCGGCATCCACTTAGTGAAACATGATCTACTTTCCGTCTTTTCTATGGAATTTCAAAAGGATTGTATTAGTATGTTCCACTTGACAGGGAGTATGGGAGTAGCCTCGGAAACCATAGAACTGATTATAGGATTTATATTAGAATTGGAGCAACTTTCTATGGACAAGGATGATACCTGGCCCTTGGTTCTCTTGGTAGGACCAACACTGGCAAATACTTTCCCCATTATACGATCACTTGTAAGTTAAATATCTCATACTTTTTGGTGACGCTCTTCAAAGTATTTATTCTTTGCACTCACACCTTTATTATTTTTGGATGTGGTGGTTAAAATACTTCAGATCGCAAAGGTTTATACTTTTAGATAGTTGGCATAGTTACATTGCATCAAATTTTAACACGACCCTTGTGAGTACAAGTCTAAACATTATTCTAAAGAAAAGGCCTAGGACATGCATTTTCATTCTAGTTTGCATGTTTCAATTTTATCGAACTGTTGTTCCAGAATTCTTTAAGAAGTTTTATTTTGAAATTTTTTACCTAGTTATCAGTTATCTTACTTATGCCTAGATATAATGTGGATGGTGACCTCACAGTTTCCGTGACTGCCTTTTTGGTCCCACATGGAGTCACACTCGAAACATAAAAGGGTTTAATATCTTATGCCTTTTTCCACAATTGATCTTTAAGTATATCTAACCCGAACTATATTATTCTTGCTTCGTTGACACCAGGACTCTTCAGATGGCGTGAGACTTCTATCTGCTGCGGTGTCTGTTTTTGGACCCCGCAAGATTGTTCAAGCATTATTTATTCATAATAATGGAATGTCCTCTACTCAGTTTTCTGGTGTTGAAGCCCAAGATGTGGAGGCAAGGCAATTCATGCAACTATTTAATGAAGTTTTTGTTCCTTGGTGTTTGCAAGGAAATAATAGCTCTGCTAGTGCTCGATTAGATCTCTTGCTTGAACTAATTGATGATGAACATTTCTCTGATCAATGGCATTCTGTAATCAGTTACTCAACTAATCTAGATCATACTGAAGTTGTGCTTGAGTCCATGAACTCCGAAAGTCTAGCTGTGTTGGCAAAGCTTTTAGACAGAGTGAGAGTAAAAATTACAAATAGTGATGTAAGAAAACTCACCCATACTTGGCAGAAGGCTAATCTTGGGAACTGGCACAATGAGCATTTGGAATCTGCTGCTGTTGCCATAGCTCAATCCCATTCTCCATTCAGAAGTCCATTTACAGATTTTTTATGGTATTTAAACTACAGATCTCTTCTCATAATGATTATACCTAAATATGTTTAAATAAGAGATACCTTCACAGATTCAGAAACACGCACATGGTACACATTTTGAACCATTTCATAGCTACTAGTTTACTTTGATTTTACCTTTTATCTCAATTGGTTTGGCCCATGGAAAATAGCATCTTCATTTCACTTGTTTTTTAAAACTGTACTGTTATTACATATAAGAAACTGTACAGTTTACTCTCAGTTTTTTCTCTTCCCCCCTCTTCTTAACTGCTAGTCGTACAACCATGGGGTTGAGTGTTGGATACATTACCTCCTTGAGTGGGAATTTAATGTCGTGATTCAGATGATAATATTCGAGATTTCTTTTTCCATCTTCTCAGGATTGATATATGGCCACGTTTTCTTCAAAAAGCTTCAATCATCTTTCATCTCTACAAAAGAAATATATATTTGTGTCTATGTATGTATGGAGATGTATGTATACACCCGCACGAAATGGCTAAACAATTTCCTACTTTCTTTTCTGCGTGTATCTGAAGATCCATAGGAGGTTGCTTGCTTTTGGGAAATGAAATAACTCTTGCAAAATAAGTCTTATCCTTAGTAGAGTCCTATTTTAAAATTTCAATCCACAATTCTGATTATTATGTTTTAATCCTAATCAGTAATCATCTCTCCTATGCGCAGTTCTGTTTTGGGTGGTTCTCTACAGAATGATTGCTGTTCTTTTGTGTCAAGAGATGCTTTGATTGCTATATTTAAGGCAGTATTTCAGAAGTTAGTTAGTTTCTTATTGCACTCTCCTTTAATTTGGGCAAGAAATTCTAGTTCTTTTTTGATATCTAGGCCTGAAAATTCTTTCCCCAAGTCCACAAGTTCTTCAGAGGTTGTTGCGATGGCACATTTTGCTCTAGAAGTACTTGACCGGTGCATCTTTTGCTTATACAACCTAGGTGAAGAAAACTATCTACTTCCTAGTATTTTAGCTACTATATATGCTATTGACTGGGATTGTAGTATGGAAAGAAGACAAGATGATATGCTTGATGAAAAATATAAGGAAGAAAGGAGAGCAAGGTTGCTTTTTGGTGAATGTGTGCGTGCCCTACGCCAAAAGATAACAGATCAGTTTTGGAAAAGCTGTAGAACACACGACAGAAAAAAATATGGAAGTATCTTGATTCAGTTTATTCGGTCTGCCATCTTCAATGAAGATAGTGAAGAAATTGGATCTTTGTGCTGCCAGTGGATGCTTGAAATTCTGGATCAAATTTCTCAGGATCACTTAGAAGAACAATGTATGTTAGATCAGCTTTTGATCAAGGATGATAAGTGGCCTTTCTGGATTGCGCCCGACTTCATGGCTCCAAATGAATTGGCTGCTTCAAATATGAAAAATGTTGGCTTGGATATTCACGTGAGTGGACTTTGTTAATCTTTTACCATTTCTTTTAAAACTATTGTGGATATTGGATGTGAAGTTCATGGTCTGAAACATGGTAACAGGCAAGGTTGATTTAATTTATTAGCATTTCATTTAGGTTTGACGATTTCTTTCTATATTTTCTTATTCAAATATATACCGGTTTTAGATTTTATTATTAAGAGGAAAAAAAAAAAAAAAACTATTTGCATGTATAACTGCGGGAACATGGTAACAGGCAAGGTTGATTTAATTTATTAGCATTTCATTTAGGTTTGACGATTTCTTTCTATATTTTCTGATCACAATTCAAATATATACCGGTTTTAGATTTTATTATTAAGAGAAAAAAAAAAAAAAAACTATTTGCATGTATAACTGCGGTTTTAGGTCTCCTCGTGTGTTATTGGGCTAATTACCCATATTAGACATAGGATATGTGATCATCCATTGTTTTTTATCTATTTTGTTTGGTTGATGCACTATGTCGATAAAATAGCAATCACTTTTCACTTTCACCATCAGCTCGAATATGAAAGTAAAAGATGTACATTTTTCATTTTATTATTTAGTGAGAGATTCAAACAAGGTATCTTGGTCCTTCTAGGAGTACCTGATAGTCATGCACTGCCTCGGCAACATCCTGTCAAGCATTTCTTCTTTGATGCATTCTGTTTCCCTCCATTTAAGTAATTAAGTGATTGACAATTGGCTCTAAAATCTCTGATCAAAACCGTATTTTCTGTTGTAAAAGCTGAAATGAGGTGTTTAGTATTGAACGTTAAATATATCAATGTTTCGTATGCAGAAATCTGGAAATCACAAGCTTGTTTCTTTAGTAAGCTTGCTTATGTCAAAGATTGGAATTGATAAGCTTTTATCTGGTCAAGGTGAAAATTCTTCTTCTTGCCTTGGCAAGACAACAAAGAATGAGGTTACTTCCCGAGCGTGGCTGGTTGCTGAAATTTTATGCACATGGAAGTGGCCAGGAGGTAATGCTAGAGGCTCTTTCCTTCCTTTATTTTGTGCTTATGTTAAAAGGAGCTGTTCACATGAAAGCTTGTTGGATTCCACCTTCAACATGTTACTGGATGGGGCTCTTCTCTACAGTAACAGGGCTGCTCAAAGCATCGTCAATATTTGGCCTTATCCAGTTTCCTTGCTAGAAGATATTCAAGAACCATTCTTGAGAGCTCTTGCATCATTTCTTTTCAGTTTATTAAAAGAGAACATATGGGGGAGAGACAAAGCTAGTTCACTGTTTGAGTTGCTTGTTAGTAGACTTTTCATTGGTGAAGCAGTAAATATCGACTGTTTAAGGATTCTTCCACTGATTGTGAGTTATCTTGTCCGTCCGATGTGTGAAACAAACTTTACATTTGATGATTCTGGTTCTGGTTCGTGCCCTGGGGAGGCCTCTTTGAAGGAAAATATTTTTCAAAATGCTGCCGAGGGTTGGCTCCAGAGAGTCCTTTTATTCCCATCATTAAATGAATGGCAGCTTGGGCAAGGTATGTGTCGAAATAATTGACATTAACTGATGGACCATGGACGGGAATGTTTTATTCACATTTAAATTTTACATGTGTTTCTTTTTTGTTGAATTGTTCATTTTTTCTTTTGTCTGGGGATGGTTGTAGAAGTCAGGCTTGCTGCAACTGCAAATAGATTTCTTAAAAATCTAAAAAATGCCTTTTCCTATAAACCACGTGATTAGGTAACAAGTAAAACATAGCACTTCATTTTTTCACATCTCGTTTTTTACTTTGCATTTGAAGTTACACTCAAAGTGCATGCCATGTCATCTTCTTTGTGAATCAGGGAGGCATCTGCGACCAACTAGGAAGGTGTATTTTGTAAAGAGAGAGCATTGTGAAATCGTGAGAGTACTGGTTAGGGATATATGGGTAAGGTATTAGTAAGGGCATAGTGGTAATTAGCTAGGGGTACATTGGTTATAAATAGAGGTTGTTGAGGACTTTACAAGGGTGTGAAGGATTTTAGGTAGTGTCCATTGTGGAACTTGGGAGAGAAATAGTCCCCTTGAAAGGCTATTGATATTATAATTTCTTCATTGATAATTTGATATTGCATGTTAAATCACCATATATTTTGGTCACCTTAAGATATATCATGATACATAAGAAATAAGAAACAAAGAAACACTCATAACAAAAAAGGAAAATTGAAAAACAACAAATATAATATAATAAATACAAGGAATATATTTAACACAAAAGGAAATGATCAACACTCTCCCTCAAGCTAGTGTGAAGATATCGTTCATTGCCAGCTTATCAATTAACTTGTTGAATTGCCACTTTGGGAGACCTTTAGTTAACACATCTATTTGTTATGTTGGAGGAAGGTAGGGAATGGATATTACTTCAACATGAATCTTCTTTTTTATGAAGTATTTATCGATTCCAATATATTTTGTCCTATCATGAAGGGCTAGATTGTGAGCAATGGAGATTGTTGCCTTATTGTCACAATATGTGCACATAGGCATCGTCCGTGAGAATTTTAGTTCTTCCAATAGTTTTCTTATCCATATGTCCTCACAAATACGATGGGCTAATTTCCTAAATTTTGCTTCAACACTACTTTTGGCCACTACTTTTGGCCACTACACTTTGTTTTTTACTTCACCAACTAACTAGATCTCCTTCAACAAAGGAGCAATAACCAGAAATAGATCTTCCGTCGGTGGTGCTACTTACCCAATCAGCATCAGTGTAAACTTCGACATGTAAGTGGCCATGTTTTTCAAATAGTATACCCTTTCTTGGAGTACTTTTCAAATTTCTCGGGATCCTATAAACAGTTTCAGAATGAGCTGACCCAACCTGCATGAACTAACTTATCATACTAACAAAAAAAACAATGTTTAGGCATGTGTGAGAGAGATATATAAGTCTCCCCACAAGTTTCTGGTATTTTTCCTTGTGTTCTACCTCTTCTTTGTTGCAACTTGTAATTTTAAGTTCTGCTCAATAAGGTTTATGTTGTCCTGCACTCAAGTAGTCTTGTCTCTTCAAGTAGATCCAAAATATAATTTCTTCTGTCGACGAGGATGCCGTTTTTGGACCTAGCAAATTCCATCCTTAGTAAATACTTTATAGTTCCCAGGTCCTTAATTTGGAAATCATTAGTTAGATGTTTCTTTACAATAGTCAGCCTTGTTTCATCATTTTCTGTAAGAATAATATCATCAGCATACGCTATCAAAACAAAAGGCTTAAGCTGATGGGGGAAGACAAACTTAATATTATATCATCTGACATTGCAATCTTCTTTAGTGTTTTGATATATTTTTTGTTTGGTATCCTAATGGAAATCTATATAATACTAGATGACATGTGAACAAGGAAATATGAAAAGAGAGCATCCTTTTTTACTAAATGAATATTCTAATTTATCATGATGAGTTTCATTTTCTTCATTAAATACATAAGGCTCAAGTGCAGCAGTTTTCTTTATACGTGTGTGTGTATGAATCCAATAATTTCTTTAATGAGATGAAATTGCAAAAGTCGGCAGTCTCATATGTCAGTGCCAATTATACTCTACTTTTAGTCCTTGCTCTTTATCTGGAGGACTTACGAATTACTATTAAAGGAGTGACGAGTGCAATGTTTGCTATGAATACTTATTAGTAATTACAGCTTTCATTTTATATTTATGGATCTTTTTTTAATAATTAATGGATGAATATGTGTAGTATTGCAATCTAGGCTCTATTGTTTAAGAAGTTTCAATTTGGTCCTTTATGTATTTAGTTTGTTAAAATTTAGTCCATCGTTGGTAAATGTTAAAATTGATTGATGATAAACTTTCTTTGACTTAAATATTTAATGGTTCACAAAATTCTTAATGAGAAAAAAAGGTCATCTAAGAAACTCTTGAAATTTCTATCAAATTTTGGAGAAATTAGAAACTCATCTTTCCTTCTATTGGATTTTTTTTTTTATTTAAATTTCCATCAATCTCTAAACACTTTCTCATATAAATTTATCATCACATCAATCCATTTTAAGATTCGCCAATAGCGAGAAACTAATTGAAAATTGTTAAAACATAAAGAACTATATTGAAAACTTTTAAACAATTGGAACTAAATTTAAAAAAAAGGCCAAAAACATTAGGGTCTATATATATAATATACATTTAACCTGACTATCATTTGTGTGATTTGTGGTCTATTTATTGTTGCATGGACACTATTTGTTATCCGTTATGGGTTTTGATCTCTTCTGGCAGATATGGAAGATTGGCTTTTGTTGGTGATGTCTTGCTATCCCTTCAGTAGTTCCATGGGAGGTTTACAAACGTTGAAAGTGGACAGAAATATAAGCACTGAGGAGGGCAGCCTCTTATTGGAATTATTTCGGAAACAGAGAAAAGCATCAGGTAGATCACCTGCAGTTAATCATGCGCCATCAGTGCAAATGTTATTGTCAGAGCTTATGGTTGTTTCTGTTGGTTACTGCTGGAAGCAATTCAATGATGAAGATTGGGAGTTTTTGTTGATCCAGTTAATGAGTTGGATCCAATCAGCCGTTGTAATAATGGAGGAAATTGCTGAAAGCGTGAATGATATTATTGTCAAGAGCTCTACTGCTATGAATTTAAATGAAATTTTAGAAAAGCTTGAGCAAAGTGTTCTGATTTCGGACCCAATCCCTTTTTGCATTTCAAGAAATGCCCTTTTATCATTTTCTTTGTTTTATGGTTCCCTTGGGCTACAAGGTCTGAAAGATATGGAAAGTTCAAGCCCCCAGAGATTAGATAAATTGAACCATCTCAATGATCGCATTTTTGAAGCTATCCTTCGCATGTTCTTTTGCACTGGAATTTCTGAGGCCATTGCATGCTCCTGCAGTGATAAGGCTGCATCCATTATATCATCCTCAAGACTTGAACTTCCTTATTTCTGGGACTTGATAGCTTCAAGTGTTGCTAAATCCTCAAAAGATGCTAGAGAGAGAGCCGTGAAATCAATTGAATTTTGGGGACTCAGTAAAGGGCCTGTTAGTTCTTTATATGGCATCCTTTTTTCCCTTAAACCGGTTCCTTCATTGCAATATGCAGCCTATGTTATACTCTCAACTGAACCAATTTCTTACTCTGCAATTATTCAAGAAAATACTTCTTGCTACCTGGATTATGATATCACAACTGAACAGGGGTCTACCCAAGTTGATTTTTCGTCAGAATATAATGTGCTTTTGAAGGAGGAAATATTATTAATGATCGAGAAACTCCCTGATGATGTTTTTGACATGGAATTGATCACCCAAGAAAGGGTGAGCACATTGTCTCCATTATTTACTTGCCATGGAAATGCCAAAATTGTAGCATAATCTATTCAGTTGATAGTTGTTTCTTTAATAGGACCTTCTGATACAAACGATTTAATCTTTGTAGGTGAATATATATCTCGCTTGGTCTTTGTTGCTGTCACACTTATGGTCATTGCCCCCATCCTCATCTGCAAGGGAAAGATTGGTCCAATACATCCAGAACTCCGCTAGTTCAAGGATATTAGACTGCCTTTTCCAGCATATACCTATCGAAGGCATGGCTCTTCAGAAGAAGAAAGATACAGAACTTCCGGCAGGGCTATCAGAAGCTGCAACTGCAGCAAACCAAGCCATAACCACAGGTTCATTATTATTTTCTGTGGAATTTCTTTGGCCCGTTGAATCAGTGAAACTGGCATCCTTTGCTGGAGCAATATTTGGCTTGATGATCCGTGTTCTTCCTGCTTATGTTCGAGGGTGGTTTAGTGATTTGCGTGACCGGTCGAAGTCTTCTGTTATTGAGTCCTTTACAAAAGCATGGTGCAGTCCTTCTCTCATTGCAAATGAATTGTTCCAGGTATGTGCCCTCTTCACTCTCTTTTGCGTGGCCAAGGCAGGCTATTTCTGTTTCTGGAAGTCTTGTCGAAGCTCATTTATTGACAGTATACTTATTATCACTTTTTTAACTTATCTAAGACAATAAAATTAAGCTCCTTGAATTTAGTCGCTCAGCTTCATTGAGTGGTGCTGGTGTTCAGTATTAGTTTGCAAAAGCATGCCTAGAGATGGGGGTGGGCCTGGTGGGTCCTCCAAAACACAAAATGAAACTCTTTAGCAGCTGGTTCTAAGTTGCAACGTTGCCTACTTCTCCTTAGTTTTTTTTTTTTTTTTCTTTTTTGTGTACGGATGACCCTTTTCACATGGCCCAAATGAAATTTCTCACTTTATAAGATCAAAAGTCATATAACCTTTTACTTATGTCATCACGAAGTGAAATTATGAAATTGATCCTATTATGTACACATGCTGATATTCGACTCTCGCTACTTGCTCCTTTTTTTTTCTTTTCTTTTCTTTTCTTTTCTTTTCTTTCTTTTTCTTTTTTACAACCCTCATTTTGTGATTGTAATTCTTGGTCCTGTTTTTCTCTCTTTATTGTGGATGCCTTTTCTTTTCTTTTCTTTTCTTTTTTAGTTTTCATTTCTCGTTACTCACCCTCACTACTCAATACGTTTAAAAGGATGACAACTCGAAAAAAGTCAAAAAGAAAATAAAATTAATGAGTAACAAGAGTGTCAAGTATCAACTTACGTAAGTTGATTACGTAATTTCACTTCGTGATGACACAAGCAAAAAATAGACAAACTAAAAATGACTTCCTTCCAGTGATAAGCTATGTTGACACGGTTGCCAACCCAACTATATCAACTATCAATTATCATATATGTTGCTTGTATCAATCTTTGGAACTCAATGGCTCAGTTGTATAATTTGTTGGACAATAAGGTCGTGAGCATGTTTGTATTATGAACAATTATATGAGTCTAACTAAATGACCCATCATTGTAGTTTACATGATTTTGCTTGTTTGGTAGTGATGCATGTTAGCGTGTTATCGTATTGATATAAATTAATTTACCTCGACCCACCGGTTTAAGCTTTTGGATTGGTGGCAAATTTTGATGTTATTAAAGTAGCAGGTCATGTGTTCGAATCCTTGTAATAATGTTATTTCTTCTCCAATTACTGTTAATCCATTTGGTGTGTTTCTCCATATTTTCAAGCCCACAAGTGAGAGAAAATGTTGATGTATTGATATAATTATATTTACCATTTGCTTACCTTAAGCTTAAGCTTTTGGAGTTGATGGGTGATTTAACAATGCAAGTAAGATTTAGAAAAAATAAAGTAGGGACTAAATGCCATGTAGTAGAGCAAATGCTCCTTAATTCTTGGAATACGTTCTCTCTTCGCAAGGTACAAAAGTGGGGAACGCATAGCGTTCTTTGGGCACATAAGATTAAATTTAAAGCTATGCTTTCTTGGTGGAGGTTTAGGTGGGGAGCAGCATATTGTCGAAAGAGAGAGGTATGGGAGACGGTGTTGGAGGCCCCCATTCTGGTTGTTGGCGTAAATAAGCATCTTAGTGCCTCCAAGCTCATCATGATAGGGACTAGATGCCATGAGCTTGGGGTTCAGTGGGCAACGGTACCTTAGCTGCTGCACTGAAGTTCTATCTCGGTAATTGGTTCTTGTTGAGGTGCCATCATCTGATGAATCCTTTAATAATATATTAAAGGTTCAACATATGCTTATACCCTTGCATAAAATTGGTCGATCGACCAAAGCAACGCGCTTAAATGCTAATGCGGAGTCACCTACAGGGACAAAACTATAACCTTCATGTGGATATTATTTTTGTGGGGTTCAAGTTCAGTTCTATCATTCGTTTACAAAAATATTTTCTTTGCTGCAGATAAAAAAAACAGAATTTGCTGATGAGAATTTCTCAGTTGTTGTAAGTAAATCAGCCAATGAGGTAATTGCTACTTATACTAAAGATGAGACGGGGATGGACTTAGTAATTCGCCTTCCTTCATCATATCCGCTACGGCATGTTGATGTTGAGTGTATGAGGAGCTTGGGAATCAGTGAAGTTAAGCAGCGGAAGTGGTTATTATCCATGATGTCGTTTGTCCGTAATCAGGTATTTGTATTTTATTATTATTCTTTTTTATTCTTCTTTTTGTGGTTTGCTGAAAGGCTTCAGACTCTTAGCTCTTTCATCTTAAAACAATAATATGAAACTCCGTGAAAGTCCAGATCAGGTATTTCATGTATTAGGTTAGGTGTGAAAGATGTTAATGATCAGTTGCTGGGCATAGGTATATGGCTCTGGAAAGTGGCAGCAGAATAACAAGATTTCTTGTTAAGGCAGCGACAAGAGAGAATTGAGTTGGAATGAGGGAACCTGCATGATTAGGGTTATGCATATAGGAGCATTTGGGGCAATAGTGGATAATATAGATTTCTCTTGTGTGATGCAGAATGGTGCTTTAGCTGAAGCAATAAGGATATGGAAGCGTAATTTTGACAAGGAGTTTGAAGGAGTTGAAGAGTGTCCCATTTGTTACAGTGTAATTCACACAGTCAACCACAGCATTCCTCGCTTGGCATGCAAGACCTGCAAACACAAGTTCCATTCAGCATGCCTTTATAAATGGTTTTCGACTTCACATAAATCCACTTGCCCTCTGTGCCAGTCTCCGTTTTAACCTGGATTCCTTCCGGCTGGACGACTAGTTTTGAGGATAATTCTTGCATCTGCTCAGAAATAATGGTGGAGATGAGAGGTACACAATCAGAAAGAAGTGTTAATTTTTGTATTCTCTTGCAAAGAGGCCTCTGTCCCCGTCCTATAAAGAAGGATATAAGAAAAGAATGTGGGGAAGAACACAAAACTACCAACTCTCTCCAGTTTTGGACAACATAGACATAGGGGATACGGTTCTTAACTTACTTTCTATTTGTATTTCTTTTCCCCAACCCAAGTATAATATATAGGCTGGGTAAAGTTTGCTTCCGTAATTTACTGGATTTGTATATAAGTTATCATTTAGGTTTTTGTTACGGCCTTTTCTCAAGCTAACCAAACCCATGAAAATGCAAGAATTCAGAACTTTGAAATCTGAATGCTAAAATTTTGTATGTTTTACCAATTCCAATAGTTTATTGTGATTCTATTGTGATTCATTTCTCCACTGAGATGAGAAACTGTAATTTTGTGTTTCATTGCTCTGACGGTGATGTGGAGCACCTTACTCAAACGTTGGTCGTGGATTAAAAGGATTTTTTGGGATCCAAATTCGGGAATTCAATATTGCAATTATGTATCGTGTATTTACACTTTAAAATGCAGGTAGATTTTTTTTTCTTTTTAATTCTAACCTCATCTCCTGGTTGATGGCACATTCTTTATATTCATGT
Source organism: Citrullus colocynthis (assembly GCA_031780015.1). NCBI lineage: Eukaryota > Viridiplantae > Streptophyta > Magnoliopsida > Cucurbitales > Cucurbitaceae > Citrullus > Citrullus colocynthis. The sequence continues at coordinate 190,670 of QLSR01000248.1, read as the reverse complement.
TGGCACAGTTTCTATTTTAAATAATCTTGATGATCGAATATTTAAAATTCATAGGGATTAAAACTCGAATGAGTGTGTCTATCATGGCCCATCCGGAAGTTCATGCGTTACATCACTTAGCCACTTCACTTTTGGGGTTCTTGCACAAATATCAAAAAATATGATAAATGTAGCAAAATTTAAAACAATTGGATACCTATTTAGTTTTTTATTTTTAGTTTTTTTTTTTACATTATGCTTATTTTAACACTTTGTTTATTATGGTTTTCATCTTTTTTGACTAAACACTTAATTCTTAGCCAAACTTTAAAAACAAAAATAAATTCTTAAAACTACATTTTTAGTTTTCAAATCTTGACTTGGTTTTTAAAACCAACCTTAAAAGGTAGACACTAAATGATTATCAAACAGAGCCGAAATCGCTCTCACTTAACTTATGGTCTACATATATTGCTGATATGTTCCTATCACTAATGAACTTCTATCACTGATAGAAGCCTATTAGTTCCTTGGACACATTGATACAATTGATAATATATTATCCTATTATCCTTTGTGCATCCATTGAATATGTAGTTGACTTGCCATGAAAATATATCTTGTGCATGTAGTTGATTTGCCATGAAAATATATCTTTCTTATTCTAAACCCATGAGTTTTGTTTCTGAATCCTAAAAATTGTATTCCAAGTGTCCAAAAATGAAGCCAAGCCCTCCAATTCCAAATTCGTGGTCCAAACACCCCTCTAGCAATAGAATGCTATCATTTATAAACTACATGAACCAGTCTTATTCAAGGGAGAAGAGACAAAATGCAATAATGAGACGATTCTTATCAAATAAATTATAATAATTCTATTGTCCGCCCTGAAAAAAAAAAATTGTGGGAAGATTAACTATGATTTCGAATTAGTACAAAAAACCAAAAAAGTAAAAAAAAAAAATATTATGCAAGTTGATTATATAATTAACAGACTAAAAGTCGATAACTAACAAAATTAAATGTCATATTGTAGTCTATCAATGATAGATTGATGTTAGTCTGTGATAGTAGTTCATTGGTGATGGACTTTATTCATATATTGTATTTTATTAATGATGGAATAAAACTCATCTATGATAATCAAAAGGGAATATCATATTAGAGTCCATCAATTAGGAGCAAAAATAGAAATCATTTACATGGAAAGTCAACAAGTACTTGTATAGCAATCTATTAGTGATGCATCTACCTAGTAAGTCATCTAATAACATGATAAAAGTCTATCACTGATAGAATGATATACATGTATAATATGACAAGGGAATATCCTAGTTTATCAATCATAGACTTTAATATCTACTAACATTTATCACTAATAGACTCATATCACATGTGAATGATTATACATCACTAATAGACTATGGTCCGTGTAAAATTGGAATTGAGAAAATTTTAAGTATAGAAGAAAACTGGCTTACCAAATTCGCGATATTCTTACAATATTTGTTATATTTACAAGTATTTTGGCCAGCTTTATCATTTACTACCATAACTCTAAAGGGGGTGTTTGGGGTAATGAGTATAATAGTGAAGAGTAAGAAATTATGAAATCTAGGGGATTGTATACTCCTAAGAGCCCACACTACAATGAGTTAATAAAACAAAAATTTGATGTTTTTTAAGTAGTGGAACCACTAACTCCTTAGGTCAAACAAGGAGTGGAGTCCCAAATTCCTACTCCCAACTCTTTGGGTCAAACGCACCCTAGATTATTTTGGCCCACTTATCTTTTTTGTTTTCAAGTTTTTTATATGTTTATGGTCTAAACTTTTAATCTCCAATTTAGTTTCTAAGCATTTTTAAAAAAATCATTTATACAAATATTACTATTGCCTTGTTGTCTAGTACACTTATTCAATAATCATCTCACCTAAATTATCTCACCTAAATTATACAATTCGAATACAAAGCAATGTTAAAACTAATATTTCTTTACCAAAAATAAAGTAATATAAGAACAAACAGTAGTCATTATTTAAAGTCCATGTGTCTTTTTTCTTTTTTTTCTTCGGGAGTTCAACTTCAACCGCAAGTAAGTAAAAATTTAAAATTTTGATATTTTAGTGAAAGATACAATGTCCCACTTGAACTGTGCTCAGATAACACCGTGAATTAGAATTGATAGAATAAAAGTTGCAGATCAAAAAAGAGTAAATTTAAGAGTTAAAATATAATAAATTTGAGATTTTAAAGGACAAAATGGTGCTTAAACCAATAAATTAAAAAAAAAACAAAACAAAAAAACAAAAAAACAAAAAGGGAAAGTGCCAAAGAGTATAAACATGGATTGCAAAATGAATGGCCAAAATGGCAAGTATCTAAGTTTTTCCTTTAAAGATGACAGCTTATTGAAGAATGTATATAAAAATATATTATTAAAAAACAAGAAAGAGCACAAGTGTAACCAAGTAGAGTATAAAAATTGTGGCCTACAAAAGGTTAATTCTCCGTTGTGGCCCTTAACTTACAAATACAAACAGTGGACTCCGTATTTGAGGGCACCAAACCTATATGTAGAATCTTGAGTAAGAGGGTTAGGGAAATCCAATTCTGAGGGAAGGAATCTGCATGAGAACTAAGCGATGGTGTACCGAGTCCACAGTCGAGCAGGCAAGGAGGAGATCGGCCTCATTGGTGTCACCGCATCAATGGTACCAACCACCGCATTTCTGCTCCATTTCCATTCGACAAATAGTATATCTTTTTCCAGGCATCCTCTGAGAAGGCTTCACGCCGTATCAGTCTTTGTCTGTCAAGGAAATCATGAACAACTAACTAAGCAAACAATCACCCACAATGAAACATATGTATACATATGCAACTTCAAATTTTAGACTACATCGTCATTCATGTTACAGATCTTTATGAAGCAATATGATTTTGTTCATTACTTTTAATCCCCTCAAATGTACTGAATGTTTGTTCAGAGAAAACCCTCACATAATCGATTAGATTAGACTTCATCAACCACCCCAATTAAGGTTTAACTGACGGCCATTAAGATTTACAGTTAACAGTTACAAAAGGGATCCTCAACCTTCACAGAAAGCAGTGTCCCTGCCTTATCAGCTGAAAATTACGTAATTACCTATTCTATTGACCAAGGAAACTCTCACCTGCAGCAACAAGGGATTGATGGAACACTTGATAGTTTCGCAATACAGTAGTTTTTAGGCTAAATTATACAAAATACCCTTGAACTTTGTACTTTATTTCAAAAATACCTTTGAACCTTCAAGAACAATTCAAAAATAGCCTAATTGTTAGTGTTTATGGAAACTGTTAGTGTATTGTTTAAAAAATATCCTTGAACTTAAAGAAAAGTTCAAAACTACCCTTACCATTAATATATGAATTGAAACTGCTAACACCTTGTTCCTAAAATACCTCAAAATTTTCAAAAGGTTGCATTAGTTATCTTATATTAATTTATTTTTTTTAAAAAAAAGGGTTAAATATGCTCTTACTATTTATCTACACCACATTTTCTCCCTCTTCCATTTCCACTATCTCCTCTACTTCTATGTATGACCTAGCATTTCTATATATAATTTGTTTTAAAATTGATTCTTTTCGAACGCAAGAAACCTTCAAACAAATTTATCGTCATACTAATATTGGAGCATTTTTAACTTTTTTTTTCCTTTTGTAAGCTAGAGCATAATTTTGGAAGCTCAAGAATATTTTTGAAATGAGTAATGAGGATTTGTATTCATATGCTAATTAACAATAAGGATATTTTAGAAGTTCTTTAAAAGTTTAAGAGTATTTTTTAAACTTTTGATAGTTCAAGGGTAGTTTTGAAACAAAACATTAATAGTTTCCATCCAAAAGTAACAGTAAGGTATTTTTTAACTTTTTTTATAGATCAAGGGCATTTTTGAAACTTTTGAAAGTTTAATAATATTTTTGACACAACATGCAAAATTTGAGGGTATTTTGTTTGATTTAGCCTTGTTTTTATTTCTTTTTCTTGGAGTATTGTACTCCTTTCTCTAACTACTTTCTAAGCACCATTAATCAAAGTAGGAGAAATTCTATGTAGTTTCCTCGACTATAGTCCCTTGTATATTTCGGTTTTTTCAATGAAATGTTTTAGTTTATAATAATATAAGCTTTCATACATTATGTTATTTTTTCAAAGTTCGGATTCTAAAACGATTAAACAAAATTTTAAAAATATAGTAGAAAATCAAGGCAAATATATGGTGCCAAAAAGATGTCCCAACTCCCCACCCACTACGCACACGGAGATAAATCATGATCACTTGTTTTGTCCATTGTTCTCTTACTAGGAGCATACAGGAAAATTTCGGACGGCTTTAACTTGTTAATAGGAGTCTATGTCTAGACCAATAGGACTCTCCTAAGACGGCTGGGCCCTCTAATTAACAAGTCTTCTAGTCGATCTAGTATCATTAAGTCAAGATCAACTTTCTATCTTATGAGATTTGAGGACGTCCAAATAAGAAAATTTTTAGAATATAGGTCGAGAGAAGGGAGTTAGCAATACCATCTAAGACAGCTAACTCATTCTGCAGCTTACTATCACCTCTATTAGAGTCGATGAGAGGAGTTTTTCCTTTTTAAAAACTCTTTATCTCTTCTAATAGCCAAATAGGGGCTTATTCTAAGTCCTTAATCAAACAAAGCTTTTGTAACGATTCCTTTTTTCTATTTATATAACAATCTTAATTTATTTTGGTGAAATTAGTTTCCTTTTAAAATAACAAGACTGCTACTCACATCGAGAAATTATATAGGATTTCTCTGAAATGGAAACAAGGAAAAAAGAGGGATCCACTCCATTAGATGGCAAAAAGACAGCTATCCTTGAGGGAGGTCTCGGCTTGACTGATATAAAATTCAAGAGAACCATAGTCTCCTGGCAAAGTGGATTTGGAGATATCATTTTGAAAAGGATGCCCCTTTCAGACGCCTTATTGATGCTAAATATGGCTCATCTCTTCATCCTCGGCGCAGCTATCTCAAGCAATCAAAGGGCCCGTGGAAATATATTGTAAAGCTGGTGGAGCTTAGACATGAAAATGCTGTAACATCATTGGTAATGAAGAAGCTACGTCTTTTTGGAATGACAACTAGATTGGAACCTCCCCTCTAAAGGAAGTGTTCCCTAGACTTTTTGCTCTCACCAACCAGAAGTTGGTAGTCCAATGCTGGAACAGAGAATATGATTCATGGGATCTTGGCGTGAGACATAATCTTAATGAAACAGAGATATTAGAATGGTCTATTTTATCCAGTCTATTGCAGCCCCCCTCCAGACCCATGATTGATGATACTTGGAAATGGAATCTTGATACATCAGGCCAGTTCAATACAAGATCGCTTTCCCAATATCTTGCTTCTAATGGAAACATCCAAAACGCTGCACTCTACAAGAATATTTGGAAGGGTCCCATACCAAAAAATGTCCGATTCTTTCTATGGGAAGTTAGCTATGGCAACATTAATACAGCCAACACACTTATCAGAAAAGCTCCTTGGATTGCATCCGGACCTAGTTGTTGTGCCCCTTGCCACAGGAGCCACAAATCCCTTGTGCACATTTTTGTTCTTTGTGAATATATACGATCTTTTTTGGAACAGATTCTTGATTTCTTCCAATTATCCTATGAGTTTTTGAAACAATCCTCTCATCTTTCTGAATATGCTTCTTATAGGTCATCCTCTTAAGAAGGAGAAAGAGATTGTGGACATTTATCATCAAAGCCTTTTTGTGGCTAATCTAGAGGTACCATCGCATCTTCGAAGACAAGGAATCAGACATCCCACCTTTTATTTAACACCTTTTGCATACATCTCTTTCTTGGTGTAAATTCAATTCTTATTTTGTGATTACAATCTCACATCTCTTATATCGCTCTGGAATGGTATGATGCAATCCCTCATGGCACATGTTGCCCTTATCTAATTTCATACATCAATGAAATTCTGATTGGATGTTTCTCATTAAAAAAAACAACAATATAAGCATACCTGAGGTAGTAGTAGGAAACAGAAGCCGCTTCATCAAGACTATAGCGAGGGAAATTAACACGTGCGCCCAGAGGAACATCTGGCAAGTCTTGACGCAACTTTCCTACGGCAGTTGAATGGGAGAAAGCACCCACCATCATGTCGTCATGCATCATAGACCTAAAAGCTTTTACCTGCGAAAAGATTAGTAATTTTTATCATTGATTGAAAAAAAGAAATTCTAAGTTTTATCTCTAAACTTGTAAAGTTAGACACAAGGTACCTAAACTTTAAAGACAAATTAGATGGTTTTTATCATACATATCCCAAAACTTTAAGAGCATTTAAGGTCTCTAAACCATTAATTTTGAGTCTAACAAGTCTTTGAACTTTAAATAATGTCTCATAAATTAGAAACCTATTTAGACACATAATTGAAAGTTCATGAACTTGTTAGACATAAAAGGGAATTCAAAGACAAATCAGATGGTTTTTAAAGTTTGACACAACATTAAAGTAAAAAAAAAATTAAAAAGGTCAACTTCCATTGAAAAAAAGAATGAAATAATACAATGGCATCCAAAAACACCAAGGCTAGAAAAGAGAGCCCTCTTAGAGGAAGACTCCAATAAAAAAATAATAATAATAATAAGACTTAAGGAAGAATAACAAAACACTTCTTCAACAACGGCCAAAGAGATACATAGAACCTAACAAGGATTCAAACATCACAAAGGCCCCTCTCAACTCCTCTAAAGGTTATGTTGTTCCTCTCCTCGCAAAGACTCCACAACAAAGCACAAATCCCAACTTGCCATGAGAACCTCTCCCTCTCTCAAAACGGCAGATGGAGAAGAAGTCCTTAACCATCTCCCTGCAATCTCAATGGCAAACAGGACCAAACATGTCTCAAAAGAAGAAAAAAATAAATTCCAAATAGACCAAGCAAAAGCAAAACTATTCCAAGAATATGGTTCCAGTCTGCGACACAACATAAAGAAAAAATTTAGAAACTTATTATAAATTTTTTAAGTTACTTTCAAGAACCTAATTGACACAACTTTGTAAATTTGAGCCAAACTTGTAACTGAACCTAATTTTTACATCCTCCAACCATTTAGAACCAAATTTTCGTTTTTCCATTTTTAACTCACTAGTCGAGTTGTGCCATTGGCATACTATTACTGAATGAGTCATCAACTCTCTTTCTCCAGATAATCTATTTGTACTCCCTGATTCTTTGTTCCCTTTTTTCTTTTGTCCTTTTTTTTTTCTTTTTCTTTTTTTCTGGGATAAAAAAAGACCTATCAGATTTCATATCTAACAGAAAGGAGAGAAGGGAACAATAAATCCCAAGCCTTACATTACATTTCTTCACCTGTATTCACAAAAAAATGGAATTGAATAGAACACAACAATTTCAATCCAAACAAGTAGTACTAACCATTGCAAGTTCTCTAGCATGTATTGGTCGAGTTGAACGAACAGTCACTGGTTCTTCATACTCACTGAATGTAAACCAGTTGTTATACTGGACAAGAAGTAACAATCATTATTGCTACTAAAATTAATTTTGGAAGATTTAATTCATGCAAGAAACTTAATTTTAGAAATCAAAGAAAGGTAAATGTAGACTTGTGTCTCACTTGATCAATAGCAATGAGCACAGGAATATCTTTCACAAGCGATAGTTCTTTTCTTAAACGAACTACCACCCCAACAGCCGCATGAGTATGTTTGATTCCAGTATCAATTAAGTCGTATAAAGTTGAACCATCAGGCATCGTCATGGAATCAGCACCTTTCATCATCCCAACGCCAACACCCTCTCCCAATGGTATAGGTTCAGATATTTGACATGTCAGTTGTCTTAAGCGGGTCTCATTGTACTTCAGAAAATCCTGGTCAAAACCAGCCCACCAAAGAAAAGTAAATAAGTCGACTGTTTCAGCATTATATATTTATCCGCAATCCTCACATGATCTCCTGAAAGCTTATCAACAACACAGTAAACACAGGGCATAAAACATTTCCCAGTCAGCCCTACCCTAAACAATCACGATCATGAGAGATCATTTCCCTTGTCCAGATTCTCGACATGGTTAGTAAGAATTAACATTTGTCAATAGAACTAGGAAGTATATCAGTAAACTACATGTCTAAATCTGATGCACATACAAGATTTGAGAGTTAAAAAGATGAATAATAAAACATGCGATAGCGGTCCAAAAGACTTCAGAGGCTGGGGAAGATAACTATTGAAATTTGGACATGCATATTCGTAACAAATGCACCAGAAGATCCTGAAAAAAGTATACCAATACTTCAATCTAACTCTTAAGTAGCAGGAAAAAGTCCTCACTCTCAGAACATCTTCAGCCTGAACGGGTGTGTCCCAAAGTCCTGTTTGAGGGTTTTTAAAGAAGAACCCTCCATGAGTCCACCGACGTCCACTAGGAACATATAAAACTAGCCAACCTTCATCACGAGCCCATTGAACGAGCATGGCGAGCGCAATACTCTTTCCACAATTAACCGGACCATCCAAGACTATCTGTTTTCTAATATTTGAACCTGGACATTTGAATAGGAATAGCAGCAAGAAAATACTTGAATACATTTGTTCGACCAAAGATTCAGACGTTCAAGCGTCCAGATTCGAGCTAAATTACCAGTCACTTCGGTATAAATAAACAACACGAGAACCATTTGCTTAAGCCCCCCTCCCAAAAGAAAAGACAGTAGAAGAAAAGTAATACCAGCCGGTGACAGCAATGAGGGATCAACCACGCGCCTAAAGTTGTCGCGGAGATCCAAGAAACTCTGCCGCACAAGCACAGCACTTCGCATAGACTCTTCAAACTCCTTGACCATCCCCAACGGCAAACCCTCCGGCAGTACCTTATTAAGTCCTTCCATACTTCCATTTCGTAAAGAAATGAATAAACATCCCAATAAACATTCACTCATAAACAATGTAGAAAACATACGTACTTGAATTTGAAATAAGTGCCTGCATCCTTGCGAGTGAGCTGTGAGAGTGAAGATGCGGAGGTAAAGAGAGGGCGGCCATTTGGGCCAACATCGAGTGAGGTATCATTTTCCTCGGCAGCAAGACGGCGGGCGCGGGGTATATCATCAGAAAGCGCCGCATCTAAGTCGTCGGAAGCAGCAGCGGAAGCGGAGGAGTCATCACCGGCTTTGGCGTCGGCCTTGGACTTTCCCTTCTTGGCCTTCTTAACGGTGGATTTGGTGGTCTTAGCTGAGTAATTTGAAGTAAGAGATAGGATCGGAGAAGGGTTTCGATTGCATAGGTGGGGTTTGGAGGCTGCGGCTGTTGCTCTGAGAATTGACCGCAACATTTTCCGCCGGTCGGAGATGGGAACGAAGACGAACGCGAGGTTTTGGGTTTTGCAGGACTCTGAAGTGTGCGCCTCCTTCTAACAGCCTAACACCGCGCTAAGAGGATGGGGTATACGTTGTTATTTTTATATGTTTTGGGGGGTAGAATCGTACTTTAGAAAATGAATTTGGAGGAAGGCCTGAGCCCAAGGAAATTGTTGTTCTCGTTGGGCCCATTTAGCCCATAATGTGATGGTCCAGTAACCGATAGGCTTGTAGGATGATGATGGGTTGGGGATTAAGTGTTATTATAGGACCTTTTGAAAAATATTTGTAAAAATAAGGTTTTTTTTTTTTTTTTTGAAAGTTATATATTTATATTATACACTCCCTGAGAAAATATTGTAGCGTTTGGGAGTGATTCTTAAATCACTTTTGTCATTTTTAAAATCACCATAAATATATTTTTAAGGATTCAAAACCAATTTTAATGATATAAAAATTGCATTTAAAATCATAAAATTAAATACTAAATTAATTTTGATGGATTAAAGGCATGTGTATCTAGTGATTTTGAATATAACAAAAGTGATTTTAAAAATTTGAAAATCACTCTCATGCTCGTAAAGTAACCATCTATTGAAAAATGAATCTACTAGGCAATTAAACTTATATATAAAGCTCTACAAAAATTAATTTGGAAGCATGTCATATCTTCAAAGTAAGAAAAAAGAACTCCTGAATTAGGTATAAAAGAAACTTATATATATTAATAATAAAACTTTCAATAGTAAAATTATGCAACTCTAACCCATAAAAATTTATCTGTGTACAATTATGAATTTTAAATTTGAGATGTATTTTGATTTAAAATGAATTTTTTACTAAACAATCAAAATTAAAAAATATTTCTAAAAAAATAATTTTAAATAATGTTATCTAGGGTCTTACTTTAAAACTTGATAGTATTTGAATCTTATATATATTAATAATAAGTTTTAAATTTGCAAGAAAAAAGTTCTCAAAATAAGGTATAGAAGACAAACTAAAAAATTATGTAAAACAAAATATTTTTAAAAGATACAAAGATATATATATATATATATATATATATATAAAAAGATGAAGAACAAGAAAACAAGAAGTATGAATGATAAACAAAAACTAAATTAAACCAAAAAGCCTCTTAATTGGTTTTTAAAAAAAGTTGAAAGAAAAAAATGTATAGTGAACGGAATAGAGAAAACAAAATAAATCAATTTTTGTATTGGAGTTTGAACCGATTCAGTCTTTTCTAGAAACTTAAATGCATGTGACAAAAAAATGAACCTTATTTTCGCAAATAGTACTATTTTTACAAATATTTTTCAAAATATCCCTAAAATAACATTTAATCCATGGGTTGGCCTACTTTAATCTTCCTACCTAAATTATTATTACGGTAATGGTAAGGTAGCACTTTTAGGGTAACAACATATTTGAACAGTTAGAAATATAGTTAGATTTATCACTTTATTTGTGGCCAATAGATATAATATTTTTAAAAAACAGTGTTTGGTACTACGTATTAGACACATAAATTGAGAATTCAGGGACTTGTTATATGTTTTCTAAAATTTAAGAACTATATATAAATACAATTTTAGAAGTTAGGCTAAAATTTTAATTTTATATAAAAGTGTGCCCTTGACATAAAATTTTGGATCTACCACTACATGTTGTCCATGTGTTTTAAAATTACACATTTTTAGTATCAAATAACGCCACATCTGGATTTGATGAATTTGAGTTATAAATAATCAAAAGATAGATTTTAATAAATCTCTAGTTTCCTATATTTCTATACTTGTTATTTTTTTTAATAATTTTATTTTTTATTTCAAAATATTAATGTTTCCTCAATTTTACTACAATATGCCTTAACGTTGTGGAAGCTAATGTATTTTCCAATATAGCAAAGAAAGTAAGTATCTTTGGGAGGCCAAAAATGGGTTGTAAATAGTATGAATTTGGCTGTATTTGCCTCTTCAAGATGGCCAAGAGCCATAAACCAACTAACCCAATAACTACTACCCTAATCTTGTTTGTTCGCACGGACGATGGACTTGACAGTTGACCCATAACCAACATTTAAAAAAATATTTATCTTATTTATTGAGGATGGATTGGATCATTGGTAAATCCTATGAAGCATACATATACACCATGTTTTTTATTATATTATAATGATGTTTAATTAATAAGTTTGATCACCAACGTGATTCAAACCATAATCAAATTACATATAATTATTTTAGGTAAGTTTAGAAGGTCCATTTAAGCATAGTTCTATATATCTTTAATCAAGAGATTAGCGGTTTGAAACTCCCAATTCCACATGTATGGTTTAAATAAAAAAGAATCAAGATTCCTCTTAGCTATCGCGTCTGTGTAATTAAAAGTTGATGAACAATTTGTCCTAATACAATAATAGACGATTCTAGAGATAATTAATTTTTTGGTCTCTATATTTCAAGATTTACACTTTTAACCTCGATTGTTTACTAAATGCTCGTTTTTAATCTTTGGTATTAATGTCGATTAATCAATTTAAAATAATTGTAAGTGAGACTTTAAATTTAATTTTATTAGTGATTAAAAATAATGTAACTGAATTAATTATAATTTTTTTAATTAATTAATGAACATTAATATTAACGGCGTAAAATGAGTATTTAGTGGAAAATCGAGATTAAAGATGTAAATCTTGAAATTTAGGAACTAGATTGAAACAAAATTCAAATCTCAAGAATAAAGTTATAATATTTTGAAACTTAAAGGATTAAATTGAAACTAAATCCAACATTAAATGACTAAAACTATAACACACTAAAATCTATGGACCAAATAAAAATTAGATCCTAGGATCAAAATAATACTTTCCACCCACACATTATTTGAGTTTTGTATATCTTAATTCTTGGTTAAGTTATAAAAAAAATAATATAAAAAAACTACAAGGTTATTTGGTAATGAAATTTATTTATTTGTTTTATTGTTTTATGGAGAGAGTGTATGTTTCTTTTCGTTTTCAATGTTTCAACAAAACATGAATCAATATATTATCCGATTATTTTTACTTATAAATAAATAAATTCAAAGCGGAATGACCCAATAAGTTTGAACATCTCAATTTTTCTTTCTTCAAAGTAAAACATTAAATTTTAGAAAACAAAAACACCAAAAACATTTCCTAATTCATTTCTAGTTTACTTTACAGAAAAAAATAGGTACCAAGTTAATTTTTAATTAATTTTCTTAAAAAGACTACATAAAAAAGTACAAAGGTATTTCTAAATATAAGGTATTAGTTAAGTATTATTATTTTAATTATTTTTTAAAAATATCATTATTGTAAAAATAGAGTGTGAATTTAAAATTTTAACGCACTATTGAGAAGATTAGTAATATAGTAGCTTCACTAAATCAAATAATTCAACATTGAGATGTTTATAAAAGCAAATGCCATGCTTGGTTTTGTTGATTATTACGAAGGAGAGGCAGTTTTGGAAGATTCTAGTTCTTTACACGTATGTATTATATGTGAACCGAAAGGCAATAAGAAAATGTAGCATGTAGAGTGGATTCAAATAAAACATGACAAAATAAAATGTCTTAAAAAAATGCATTATTGAAAAGTTGCCTCATATAATATTAATACATATTAGTTACATGCTGCATGCCAATATTAAAATTTACTACGCAACCAAACCACACCAAACCAAATTAAGAAGAAATGGTAAGTTTGTTTGTTTAACAAATTTTGAACCCACTCTACATTTTCCGTCCTTAATGCATAATTTGCATTAATTTACGACGTTGAATTATGTTTATTTTGACATTTTTTTTTTACATTTTAGTAAAATATTAGAAGTATAGATGTTCACATCTGAAAAGTGCAAGAAAATTATAAACTCCAACCATTATAAAAGGAGTCTATGTCTTTAATTTCAAATTGTCTCAGTTAGAAATAATTTGATCTTAAGTATGCTAATTCTAGTTAAATTTCTTTTTGCATTTTTTATTTAAAAGTTTGTGCATAATCAAAAGTTTTGTGCAAGTGACTTTTGCAATTAGGTTCGGGAAGAGAGATTTTATTTCACGTTAATTTGTGTTTTCAATTTTATTGCTCTATTTTAATTTTCTTGTTATTTTTCTACTAATTCCTGCAGTTTTCCCAATATTTTTTTATGTAAACTAATCTCTACAAAATAAAGAGGGGAAGATCAACACATTCTAATAATTCTTCACATAGTAGAACATATATTTGTTTTAACCTCATTTAAACATTAGATTTTCACATCATTTCACCTCGAAATATTCTTAAATTTTAACATTTATACAGACATTTACAATATACATCTAAATGTTGTCTTACTTTATAGAAATAATGATTGAAAATGGTCAATTGTAGTTCATAATGTTTCATTAACCAATTATAACAATGTTTATAAATTTCCATAAAATTTCCTAAAATTTTCATCAACATCGATATTTCCAAAAAGTTATGATCTCGATATTTTCATCCACATCAATATTTCGAATTTTGGTAACAAATTTTGTGTTTAGATTATTTATTGCTCATTTGATGATCATTTATTTTTTTTAATTTGTATTTATTTTCTTATAATTTATTTTCCTTAGTTTTTATCATTCCTAATGCTTGGACTTCATTGTTGAAAGAAACAATGTCTAGTCAATGAAAAGCTCGAATGTCATCGACAAATGCTTAGACTTCTTGGTTGAAACAATTCAAACCTTCTAGCAAGATTATTAGTTCATAATGTTTAATATTTTATAGTAATTTAACATTAATAAAAACAATATAAGTATATAGCAAACCAAACAAAACTTGCATAGAAAAGTACTTTTAAGAAAATACAACCAAACACACGAATATAGAGTCGTAATTTGTGGTTGAGAATTTTTACAAATAATTAAATAACAATACAAATATTAAATTATTTGAAGAACATTTCTTCAAATGGTTTCTTACTCGGTGCAATGAAGTGCACGAGTGACATTTTACCAAAAAAATAGAAAAAGGCCAAATGAGTATAGTAGAGAGATACGGCCCCTAATTAACCGTCCATTAATTTCTTTCAAAGGGCGCACAATTGGTCTACCATTGACTTCTTCTAACACCAACTTAACCCACCAATTATTAAATGTAAAGTATTTTACATTCGACGCTATTCATCTTTATGCATTCTGCTAAAATTTTAGAAATATTTTAATTTTTGGCTTCTGTGACGTGGATAGAATGCACAATTGATAAATGCACCACATCCAAAGAATGAATCTATGAAAATGTTTTACAAATATGTATTTTTGTTTTTCATTATATATTGTAGTCAAAATTAATATTAGATATATTACTCTTACTTTTACTTTTTGAAATATATATATATAAACGTTTATAACAATAATTTTGTAATTAAATTACTTTAATTTAGTTATCATTTATCAATCGATTTAAAATTAAATTGATATGAATGTTAAATTAAAGTTTAATCCCTACGTTTAATTGTGAAAGTTGTGACTAATATATTTCGAGACTTTTCCTTTGTCTAATAGATTTATACATTTTTATTTTATATTTAATATATCTTATAAATATTTAAAAAAATTTAACCATTTTATTAGACAAACAAATTATTTATGTCTAATTGACCATTTTTCTTAATCAATTTTGTAGTTGATAGATGCATTTATTTAAAAAAGATGTCCAATAGTATATATTAGACACAAAATTAAATTTGATATCTCATACAACATTTAGTTTTTAATATTTTCGAATATATTAGAAATCTATTAGACACAAAAATTGAGAATTCAATAACATATTATGCATTTTTTAAAGTTTAGAAACTATATATATATACAAATCTAAAATTCATTTGTTATATTATTTTTTTTGTATAAATTTGTGTCTCGTAACATGAAATCTTGCATCTGTCACTTTCTGCACTAAAGTATTACTTTATTAAATTCAAAGTTATAGATTTATTTTGATAAAAAGATTAAAATTAAATAATATTTTATACTTTAAAACATATATTACATTTGCACTATTAATTTTCAACTTAAATAAATGAAATGAGTTATATTTAATAATATTTGTAACCTTTCTAATAAAAATCTACATTTCAAAATTTATACAGTTTCAGAATGCTATTATTAGAATTTGTAGTATTTCGGTAACATAATCGAAAAAGAAAAAAACTTTATATTGCACGGACTGCACTCTATCAAAAACGTGCCATAACAGATTATTTTTCTAAATCAATCGGATTATTTTTCTAAAAAAAAATTGAATTATTCCTTTTTTTTTAAATCTGTTCATCTGCTGTATTGGATTTTTTTTAAAAAATAATATTAGTTTAATATGAAATTTATTAATTTTAGTCTATATTCTTAATTTGTCTAATTTTAATTTTTATACTTTCAATAAATCTTATATTTTTACTGAAATTGATTAAATAAATAACAATAATTTTTCGGACAGTTGAAAGTATAGGGTCTAAAATGTTTATTTCTTAAATAATATTTTTTTAATAAATAATGACAAAAATATGTTCAGAAATTGCATATCGAGTACACAATTTCTGAAAAACATGTACCTAGTCCACATCTATTTAAATGAAATTGTGGACCAGATCAACGATAAATGTGGATCGAGTCCACTATTTTCTACGCATATGGTTGCCACATTGCTCTCTCGTCAACGCTTCTCTACTACATGCACAAGAAAGGTTTATTCGTGGATGGAGTTCACAAGTTTCACGTTACTCTGGACCAGACTCACGAGTCATGTGTTATGGGGCCAGCTGACATGAACCAAAGTTTGGCTAACGTTAAAAACTTGAGGACCTTATACACGATTTGCTTATCCGTTTTTGTCAATACTATCCAACTACACCCTAAATGGGACATTTGTTTTTGTAGTTACATTATTTTTTTAAAAAAAATTTTTTCTCACCACACTATTTTTGTTATTTTTAGATAAATTTATTATTAGAGAATTTAGTCTCAATATTAAATAAGTTTCAAAGCAGGGAGACTAAAATGATACTTTTTACAACGAATATTACATCCCATATACATAAATTATTTTGTATGGAATATAATATTTTGACGACATAGTCTAAAAGAAAGTTTTAATATACATGGGTTAAAATTTTAATTATATTTTACAAATGTCCTTTGTGTTGTACTTGTAGCGAAATTCTTGGCTACAAATGCTTAGATCTGCAGTCCAACAGTATATATAAAGGATCGCCCATCACCCATAGGCCTACAAAACCCCAACATTTCTCAACTCCGTCATTATTTATTTAACTAACTGCCCCTCCGGCAGCTGCTCGTCGGAATTACGAAACTGGCAAACTCAGAGTGGTCGTCGGAGCAAAGGGAGAGCGTTGGGAGAGTGAGAGCCCTTTACGAGGCATTGGGTTCCAAAGACGTGGAGACGGTGCACCGCCTTCTGGCCCCGGACCTGGAGTGGTGGTTCCATGGTCCTCCGTCGCACCAGTACTTGATGCGCCTCCTCACCGGCGCCTCCTCCTCCTTTGTCTTCGCACCAATCTCTGTCGTCCCATTTGGGCCCAATTTCGTCCTGGCGGAAGGCTACAACACAAAACGCGCCGTTTCCTGGGTCCACGCCTGGACCATTACTGATGGGATCATCACCCACGTCAAGGAATATCTCAACACCTCTGTTACTGTCAAGTGCTTCTCCTCCGCCGCCGACGGGGACTCGCCTTCCGCATCTCCACCGCCTAACTGCCAGAGTGTGTGGCAGAGCAAGGTCTGGGGAGAATCTGTGGTGCCTGCTCTTGTTTTGGCTCTTTAGAAAATCTAATATATTATCATATATAAAAAATTGGGTACAGCCGGACTCCACCCATCCATATATATATATGCTGTGCGTTTTTCTTTTTTGTGAACAATTATCCTTCCTGCTTTATGTAGTACCCACCTTTGGTTTGTCAAAAAAAATCCACTAAATACTCTCTGTTTTTCTATGGAAAAAATATATAGGTCTATTAATAGATATTTGAACGTAACATCTTTGTTGTATTTAACCTTCTTTTTCCCCAAAATTTACTGACTTCATACGCTTCAATTTGAAATGTGATGGTGTTATATGTAAGATATGAGATTGAATTTTGTATTTAATACAAAAAAATGTTGATGATTACAATGACTCATTCAATATAAAATTAAAACGATCACTTTTGGAATCTATTATATAAGATAACAATAAGAAGATAAGAATTTCAAGATTTTTATTATATACACACAATCATAAAAGTTGAGTAAATAACTTAATATTGTACTACCTATCCCACCTGAAACTGCGTAACTTATTTTGCTATTGAAATTTATTTACTAAAATTTAAATAAAACTTAAATCATAGAAATTTTGTCTAATCACAAATTATAATATCATTAATTTAAATCAATAATTGATAAATTTGAGACAAATTAGAAATTTATGCGTATACTCCAATCAAATTTAACAAATTTGCCAAATCAAATGACGCTACTTGTCTAAGCATCGATGCATTAGGCAATGTTAGCTCATTCCATCAAATTATGCTATGTGGCAATTGCAGATCAACAAGTCAGAGGCCGATCTAAGTTGCCGATCAACAAATTAGAGGCCGATCCAAGCTGATCAACAAGCCAAAAATCGATCCAAGTTTATCAACAAATCAGAGGTTGATCATCCAATAAGATTAACAAGTCCAAAATTCGATCATTCAATAAGATTATCAAGTCCAAAGGCTGATCATCCAAGAAGATCAACAAATCCAAAGGTCGATCCTTTAAAAATATCATCAAACTCAAATGACGATCCTCCAAGAAGATCAGTAAGTTTAAGGATTAAAGTTTATGAAAGGACAAGAGGATAAAAATTAGAGATGACAACATTTATACAACAAATTAATAAAATCAATTTATTTTCACAAATTAAATTTTCTTTCTCCAAATCTCGTGTGAATAGACACTCTTATAAATAACTTTTTCTTTTTATAATTGTTAATAAATGAGTTTAAATCCCTCTGTGGTTTTTTTTTTCCTATAATAAATCCCTTGGTGGTTATAAGATATTGAGATTTTATTTACATTCTGACATTCAAATATTATAAGATGAGGTTATGTTGTTAAAATCTGACTCAAATTATAGTGGATATTTTTGTTTAAAAAAATGCCTCCTACAATTCAACAAAACTTAGAATGCTTACTAGCTAGGGAGGAACAAGTTTATCTCTACCTACTAGAGAGCTCCTCAGCACCTTTATTACTTATTTTATTTAATTTAATGTGGTTTATACTTTATTTGTATTAATTCATTTACAGCATTTTAAAAGCTAAAATGGGTGAAAAACACAATATGAAGTCTAGAAATGATGTGAATGACTACAATTCTAAGTTATGGGTTTTTAAACTACGGATCAATCCAAAAGAGTTTACGTAAATTTAATATTATATTATTTAATATTAGTGTAAAAATCTAATATTAATTAGGGATGGAATAACACATTAGAATTTAAATATACAAGACCTTTTGAACTACTTACTCTAATACCATTTTAAACCATCGACTAATCTAAAAATTAAAGTTGATGTGTGAAGACAAATTTAATATTATATTATTTAACAATGATATGTATAAATGACACTCTTAACATAGGTTTTCACGTCGGACTATGAAGATGTGGTTAGAATGTTCTAATAATTGTGAAAGAGTTCTCTTCAATATTGAATAAAGATTGATGTGGAGGACTAATTTATAAAGAAAAGTAAAACCGAAAGCTCTTAATTATTTAAAACAGAAAATAACAAACTCTTTACCAAATATAAAATTGATCTGTTATTACTATTAACAGGACATAGATATTAAAACAAAAAAAATTCAAATACGGGAAGTATGTATTTATAAGCTAAATTTCAAAGATTAAAAACTAATTGAGCCTAAGAAACTTAATTTCTTCTATGTATACATTGTCACTAGATTAAAGACGTGTTTGAAGTATCTTTTCAACTGTTTAATTTAGTAACAAATATTTGTATTTCTTTTCAACTGTTTATTTTAGAAAATAAATCATTTGAAAAGAAATACAAATATTTGTTAATCTCTCAAAATTAATTTTAAAAATTATGAATGATTTTATTTTAAATTAATCCACACCATCGACCGGCAGGTTAAAAATTTACTTACGCGACAAACATTTCTAAAATTTAAAAATATATTATTTTATAGTGTATTTATTTGCTTCTAGAAAGAAAAAGCTCAACTGCAACCCGCAGGAAGCTTCCTAGCTACTTTGGGCGTCTATTTTTAATTATTATAGAGTAAAATAACAAAGATAATTCATTTATTTATTAAATATAATATAAATATATTGTATAACAAATTGTAATATCCTTCCCTTATTTATATTTGCTAACAAAGAACCAAAGCTACTTTGTAAAGGAAAAAATTATATAAAACTGTTAAAAATATTTATAAATATAACAAAAGTTTATTTTTCATTAGTGATAGACCTAAATAAATATGTTTATCTGGTCTATCAAGACTTACCACTAATTGAAATTAAAATTTTGTTATATTTATAAATAAATTAATTAATTTTGCTATATTTAAGAATAGGCCAAAAATAAATGTCTAACAGTGCATGCATTTTTTTTTTCTCTCAATACTTCACTAACGTAACACCCTAAAATTATGTTGCATTATTATTCCTAATGCAACAAATGGCTACAACTTACAATTACATATACTTCCCTTTAAACTATATATATAGAATTATCAAGCTTTTATTATTTAAACATATAATTTTTTCATGAGAAGTAATTCATATATATTGGAAAAGAAAAAAAGAGTACAAAAAAGGAAGTGTCTAAGAAGCTAATGCTCCTGCTCAATATCTTTCTGCACAATTAGGGTCATCATCTTCCACTGCATTTGTCCAACCCAGATTACAAAAAATGAAAACGTTTTTTCATCATGGCTTCTCGGTTCGATGTCTGAGGAAGTTCTCTCAATCAAATGCTCAATTGAACTTTGAATTTAGAATAAACTTCTCATGATGAAGAAAGGATCGGAGATCATGACTGAAACAATAATTAATATTTCATGAAAGTACAGCTATATATATATATATGTTGATTTGTTTTTCATTGATTTCTGTTGCAATTTTCAATTAAGCTGAAAAACTAATCATATAAATTAATTTTACCCAAAAATGATCTATGTACCAGATCTACTCATGTTGTAATAATATACCGAAGGTAAATATACAAACTTTATGCTGCCAAATCTCATATATCCTCGGTAATAAATCGGGTTATATAAAATACCCGTTTTATTTGCTCTACACACAACTTTCACTCTTAACATTTCTCTCCCCTCTTCCAACGATTTTGCTTTTCCAAACACTTGTTTTCATTCAAATGAGTGCATGCGGCGATAGAATAAAAGTAAATAAACAATATAATTATGTTGTTTAATGGAGAGTTTCTAGAGAAATTTGTACGGGTGATCAAAAAATTGGGTCCAAAATGTCAAATGATTCCAATTTTTATAAAAATACTAAATGATTATTTGTTGACATCAAGTTCGGATGAAATTGCCAAAATGAACTTGTGCACACGGAAAAGTCTATCTCGCTTTCTCTTATCGTCAAGTAAAAAATCCATTTATTCTCTTGTTCATTGAGTCTTGTCGAACATCCTCCGCAAAGTTATTCATGCTCTCGTCAAACATCCATTGTAGAGCTAAATGAGTTGTCTCTCTCTGCGGAACGAAACGAGGGAGGGTTATTAATTTAGGTTAGATCTCCGCTAGTTCGTTCGTGACATCAATAGAAGATCATTTGACAATTTTTCAAAAAAACAAAGTCCATTTGACATTTTTAAGCCTTTAAAATAGGTTGACTGTGCAAATTTTCTGGTTTCTAACAAGGGTGGTGGAGAGTATTTAGTAAAATTAGGTTGAATACCATATTTTCACTTTTTAAAATGGGTTACAAATATAGCTAATTTTTCTTTTTAGAAATAAATAAAGGAAATCCGTTCGCATTCTTTAACTAGATTTCTATTTAATATATTTGTAATTCTTACAAAGGAAAAGGGTTAAGAGTAAATGGAGCCCAACTTGAAATAGCTAATTTTAGATTGTTTATTTAAAAAATACCTAAAACACAGAATTGTTGCAAAAATGCGTAAACTTACATTTTTAGGAAGATTTGTTAGTATAATGTGACTAATTAAAACTATCCCTCCCTTTAGATATTATGCTTTTTAAATAACATCTAACTAACTAATCCAATCTTTTAAGGACACCTACTCAATAAAATATAACCAAATATTAAATAATCACAGTACGTAAGCAAAAAAAACACAAAATTTCTAACTTTTACAATCTATTCACAATTTCAAAGTCTTGTATATACATCTGGAAATAAGTAGACTAATATTAATGTTATAAATGTTTGGTGTTGTGTATAACCAGAACTCTGTTGGACATAGAATCTAACTTAAATATGGGAAAGTGCTCAATGACTCAAATGTTATTGTCTAAATAAATTTCATGGTGTATTTACAGACAAATACGTGTAAATTGATATTAAATTGCGTGTTTTTAAATATATATAGAGATATGACTTTGAAACAATTTAGATATTTTGAGGTGTATAAAAAAAAAAAAAAATTAAAGAAGGAATACACCTAGCGTCCCTAGTTTTCCAAGATTGGTTCATGAAGCTACTTACCCCATCATTTGAATGGTCTCCATTTTGAATCCCAAACTGAAACCTCCTCCCCCATTTTGAAACTTTCATTCATACTCCTCAAACGTATAAACCCTCAACTACTTTTCATCCCCAGCTCTCCAACACCCTCACTGAGATATTACTCATAACACATGTATCGCTAAAACTTATTGATTCCACGACTCCAACACCCAGCTCATTTGAGTGTGGTTGTCGACTGACGAATTATAAAAAAGCAAATCATAACAGTTAAACTCGTTTTTAAAATGTAAAACTGTCAATCACTTCATTTTAGGAAGCTTGTACATATCCAAGAAAAAAAAAGAATGATTGTGTTTTCTTTGATTGTTAAACTACAAAGGAAAAAAATGAGTCCAAAACAAGAGCGAGTGCGAGACTACAGGCTGTTGGTGTGTCTCCATAAAAAAAAGCATAAGTAGTAGTTCTCGCCAATAAAAATGGGGAGTAAGAGTGAGGTATTTCCAGTGCTATAAAAAAAGAAATATATAGTTTAGGAGGGAAGTAATATAAATTAACATGGCTCCTCGACGTTTGGAAACTAAAATTATCAATTTTAATTTAAGAAGATTCAGCTACAAATACCAATATATATATATATATAGGATAAAACTGACAAACCCGAAATACATAAAACATGATCTAAACAAAAAAAAAAAAAAAAAAAAAAAAACCCCTTTTTTTTTAAAAAAAAAAAAAAAAAAAAAAAAACCCCTTTTTTTTTAAAAAAAAAAAAAAAAAACAAAAAAAAAAAAAAAAGAAAAGAAAGAAAATGAAAATCTCTCTTTTTTTTAAAAATAAAATAAAATAGCAACAAAATCAACAATGAAAAATAAAAAAGAAATCATGTAAGAAAAAATCTTCTAATTCCTCACAAATATACTTGGGATGACTCAGTTATAATTATCCATATAAACAAGGGGTATAATTGGATTAAAAAATCTTCACTCTCCTTCTCAACAATAGGTTATATGTTTTTGCAATATTACTAATAGTCTAGGCATTTCTCGGTATTCTAAGTGGTGGCTTTTTAAATAATTTTCCTAAATTTGATTGTGAGAAAATTGTAGTAAATAGTAGTTTTTGGCTATTATTAAAATAGGAATAATGGCTTAAATCCAATATTATATAGTTTAGATGACCCATTAACAAGGTTTAAGCTATGAAGCGAGGATTAAGTGTATCTAACCACTATGCTATCTTCTTCTTTACTCCATAAATAAATTTTCTTAATATTCAAAAAATAAAATTATCACACTAACAATTTTTTATTGGATGCAATTTGGATTGTACAAAATATTGGTGCACCGAAGTTTGCGCACAACTTTTTCCTAAGTTATGGATCCCATAACTAGTTTGGGCTAGTGTTCAATGTAACGAGAAGGCCCGTTAAGCAAGGTCCTGGACACCGAAACTTGGAGTACGATCTGGCCAATTTGGAGCCTTTCGCTTGCTAGGGCTCCAAGTCTCCTTCTTACTGCACATTCGAAAAACCAGATTTCTGTCCGTTGCTCCGTGAGTCTCTGTAAGACGAAGACCTTGAACCCTAACCACCATGTTATCGGGGGATATACCGCCTAACCAGACCATATACATCAAGAATCTCAATGAGAAGGTCAAGAAAGAAGGTGACTCATTCTTAGCTTTTCGCTTAACCTGACTCTATCCCTTCCGTAAACGTCTTTTCTTCTGTTCGTTAAGTATACAACATAGTATAATTCAAGTGATCTCCGGCACATTTTATCTTTGTCATTTCGCCGTGGGCTCTCACGATTCATGCTACTTTCGGTTTCTCCCGGGGGAGAGGGGGGGGGGGGGGTTATTTTGGCGAAGTTCGGTTTGTTTTTGTTACATTATTTGATATTTCTGATGATGCCCAACTATCATAGTTGAAATTTGGTTTTTAGGGTGAAGGAGCTGTTACCTTGAAATTTTAGTTTGGATTTGGAGACGGCTACTTGCTTTACCCGTTCCCGTAGCATTTGGGATTTTGCTTACTATATTGGTTGCTTAGTGTTCAGTTTTTGACAATATTACATCACGCGTGGAGGGGAGGGGGTTATTTAAACCTACGTCCTTTTAGTGTTCAGACTTGATGGTATACTAATTTTCTCCCCCTTGGACAGAGTTGAAGAGATCCCTTTATGCTTTGTTTTCTCAATATGGAAGGATCCTTGATGTTGTTGCCTTGAAGACACCGAGGCTTCGAGGGCAAGCATGGGTTGCATTTAGCGAAGTGACTGCAGCTAGCAATGCTGTGCGGCAGATGCAAAATTTCCCATTCTATGAAAAACCTATGGTTGGTCTTTAGCTGATCACATTTTCTGAACTTGCTTTTCATAGTCTTTTCATGGCCTTTCATCTATGGATTTTTCTAGTGCACTTTGAATTTTGTTGGGCAACTGTGCGACAGTTTGCTTGTCAACGGGATTGGATCCTAATTGTGCTTCAATGAGTGTTATGTGGAGAGCGTCAAGTGAATATCTATACACAATCACACTCAATTATGCTCAATATTGTGCCAATTTAGCTGCTTCGCATGTCCAAAATAACGTCTTAATTTTAAGTAATTTCAGTGGATAGCACTTTTAGGGGTAATAATTATGTGAATATCAATATTTTTAAAGAATTGCAAATATAGAAAAATTTATAGTCGAGATGTACACAAACTGACCCAAAAACTCGTACATATCAAAAAAAGGAAAAAATAAACATGTCTGGAGATGTAACCAGGATTCTGTTAGGAAGAAACAAGTTTACTATTATTTTTTACCCTTTTAAATTTCGCTCTTTTTTTCTTTTTGTTTCATCTTGGAACTTTCTGTACCATCTTCATCATACGACTTATTCTGATGTTTAATATGATGATGACTTTCTGTTGACCATCTCAAAAATATAATGATGACTTTTGTTGTTTCTTTTGCAGAGAATTCAATATGCCAAAACCAAATCAGATTGTGTTGCTAAAGCTGATGGAAGCTTTGTGCCAAGGGAGAAGAAAAAGAAGCAAGAGGAAAAAGGTGATTGTAACTGTATATGTACTCATTTTAAACATTTTGTTTTTTTGTACTCTTTGGTTTGAACTTCTTTGGTGCACATTATCTTTAAGTTAGTAGATGGACAGTATATTTTTTACTATGGTTTTTTGAAATGGTTCACATAACCTCTCATTTTCTTATTGCATTGCTTTTGAATGATCTCAAGGGTTTTAAACTGGTTTATGTTCCTGATTATCTTTTTATTTGCTTATCCAGCTGAAAAAAAGCGACGTGCTGAAGAAGCACACCAATCTGCGATGCCCAACGGAACAACTGCTGAGAATGGAGGTTCAAATGTAAGTTTCTCTCCACCCCTATTTTATTTTTTGTGATGTAAAATGTTTGTTTTCCTGCTTCATATGAGCTGTATCGTATTAATTGTTTTCACGGGAAGTGGTCCCAAACATAAACTGTGTGAGTCTTGTTTGGTTGGCGTGGTTCTCTGGTTAATTGTTTGTTTCTTCACATCTGTTAGAAAGTCATTGATGTCTATTCCAATTAGATTTCACCTTAGTGCCCCTTAGATCAGGCAATGTTAACCAACATTTTTCCATAATTATTTTTGCTAAGAAAGCCTCTTCGTTGTGTGTCATTTTTGCAGGCCACATTCCGTCATGCAAATCCAAGTGCTGCAGAAGCTACTCCAAACAACATACTATTTATTGAGAATTTGCCACATGAAACGTCTAGTATGATGTTGCAAGTCCTCTTCCAACAATATCCTGGATTCAGGGAAGTCCGGATGATTGAAGCAAAGCCGGGTATTGCTTTTGTTGAGTTTGAAGACGATGTTCAATCCTCCATGGCGATGCAGGCTCTTCAAGGCTTTAAAATTGACCCCCAACATCCCATGGCTATCTCTTTTGCAAAGAAGTAACTCGAGCTTTGTTCTACTGTTATCTTTTTGGAATGTGCAGCAGGTTTATGTTAACGTCACCGCACATAAATGAGTCGTGAGTTTTTATGTAAAGTTCAGATATTCTTCCCCTCCTTCCAACGCCATAAAAGAGAAAGAAAGAAGAAAACATAGGGAGGTAGCCCACTGATTCGGAAGAGGAAGATATCAAACCAAGGGACTCGATGAGTTTTGCCGGCTGTGCTAATTCCAGTTTCCAGGGGTAGCAAGAAAAAGTTTTATGTAAGGTTGTCAAAAAGGAAACAGAAAGAACTAATCAAAGACTTTTTTTTTTTTTTCTCTCTTTAAATGTGTTTATGTACTTGTTGTACTAGCTTTTGAAAAGAGAACGGGGAGCTGAAATTTAGGAGACAATGTTGATTAGACTTTTGCATGAATATTTTCGTCCTTGAACAATGAAGTGTTGATAATCATTTCTGTCAGTCTCAGGGATAGTGCTGCTTGGTGCGTTTATTTTCTTCCATTGGTCAATTAATAAGCAAGATTTGACCCAAACTTAGTTTGAAAGTCGTGTCTTTTACTGGATCAACTGCGTAGCTATTGCTTGTTTTTATTATTATTAAATGTTGGGTCATCTTGATATTTTATTTCAGAGGGATCAGTGATCCATCAAGTGCTGACTGGCTGACCTTATACAGAACTTCAGTGCTAAAACTGACATTGCGTCTCTCTTTGGGCATCTCCATTCGGATACATCGACCGCGTCGCCTGTGAGTTCCGTTGTCCTCTTCTTCCTACTATTTTTATGAAATATTGAAAGATATCTATGATATGAATATAAATATTAATTAGGTGAAAAAATTATGTTTGTTTTCTTGTGTCTTATTATTTTGTTGCAAACCCATCACAATAATCAAAATTCAAAATTATGTTGGTTTCCAACTGTATAGTTTTGTTATTTTCTTTCTGTTGCATCTTTCTTTTTTTAACCGAAGGGATTCTGTAATGACAAAAGTAAAGATGTTCCTACTAGGGAGATCGGACAATGAATGGATAAACCAGAATAATTGTCTCTAAACTTTTTGGGGTTTGGAGGGAATGCTTCTCCAGCTTTATCTCTACTCAATTTAACTTTTTAAGAGTATTTAACACACTTTTTTGAAAATTGTGAAAAGGGGATTAGATCTTAGGGAATCTTTGACTTGTGGCTGAGTTTATGTCAAAAAAAAAAAAAAAAATTCTAGTTTTGAATGGCAAGAGGATCGATTGTAATGAATTGAGCTGTATCAAACTTTTGTTTTTGATGGCTAATTCTGTTCTGTCTCAATATCTATAGGGCGGAGTTGAACGATTCATCTAATTTAGCTTACTATATCAATTTACACCTTCGATTTGGTTAAATTCTCATACCAAATACAAGCCCGACTTTATGATTTCAATATCAAGTTAGGATTTTATTCAATAATATGTTTATATATATAAACAAAAAAAATGTGTCGTGTAAAAGAAGGGCAAATAAGGATAATGCTGCAAAATTCAACTGGTCCAATCTTTTTTGTTTGCTTAGAATGATCATGTTCAAAATCTTTGTAAATGAGGTGTCAATTCTTTTAAGGATGTCATGGATTAATGAAGATGGATGTCAGGAAAAAAAGAAATCTAAACTTTTTTTTCCTGGCCACGTGGAAGTTAGGCTGCTTTCCCTTTTTCTCATTCTCCCTCTCTCTCGTTGACGTTGGGTTCTAGAAAGCATGTCGTCATAAATCCCAACCTCGCATTTTCTTCTCAAATACACATTTATCAAAAGTGTGTCCATTTCAGATTTTATTATTTAAGGATTTATTTATCTGATTTTTTTTTCGGATAAAAATACCTATCTTTTAATTCTAAAAAGACCATATAATATTATTGTCATCAGATCTGTTCGAAATAAATGATTGAAACCAAAAACTTGTACAATGTATTTGTATCAATAAATGTGAATTTCACAACTTTAGTATAAATTCTTATCATTAATATTTATATTATTCGTCCAGTAATTATGGATGACAGTGGATTATGAGCCAATTTGATTATATATTCTTTTCTTCTTTCTTAGGAGTGGATATAACCCAAAGTATTCATTTGAAGAAGCTCCCTTGAGTTTGTAGATAGAAAATCTAATTTAATGAACAAGTAGAAACAATGTCAAGGTAGATATGCAAATCCAAATAAATAAATGCTTCAAACAAAAAGGATAACATAAATTTTAATAATACATCTCCAGTAATATGATGCACCATAATTGTAATTTTGGCTAAATTATACGTTTTTGTCTCTATTCACTTATTATTCAGTCTTGTATTTTGAATAATTATTCTACTAAGCCTGTGTATATTACTGCTATCTTTATTTATTGTAAAAATCTCATCTGCCATTGAACTCTCAATTTTTTTTTATTTATTTAATAAATCATTGTTATTGATTATACTTATCTATGTTACCTTCAATTAAAAAAAATCAAAGCATCTAAAATCAAATCATCATGCAATCCACCACATCAATACTAAATTGATGCAATCATGAATATAAAAAGAATTAGACAGCAAAATTGAAAGACTATAATCGGTCAAATTATAAATTTAGTTTATGAATTTTCAAAATTTTCAAAAACTATACCTTTCAATTTCGTGTTAAATATATACTTGAAATTTAAAAATTACCCAATGAACTTTTAAATTTTTAGTTTTAAGTTTATTGAATTTCTAAAATTTAAATAATGTCTAGTATAATTTAAACCTTCAATTTCTTGTGTTTAATCCATTCTTAAAATTTTCAAATGTGTCTAACAAATTCTTGAACTATTCGACATATTTTTGGGAATTTACGAATCTAATAAATATAAAATTGAAACTTTAAAGGTCTTAGATATAAAATTAAATTTCATATATTGCATACCAACTGTCAATTTCTTTTATTTATTTAAAAGACAATTGAATATATCATAGAATTATTAGGTACAAGATTAAAAGGATAGAGGACTTGTATAGACACAAAAATTAAAGTTTAGAAATTTATTGAACACTTTTAAACATTTAGAGAATAAATAGACACAAAATTAAAAATTTAGTTTCAAGAACTAAAGTTGTAATTTAACCGTGAAACTCAACTGACATAATCTAAAAGAACTTGATAAATCAAACTGGTAATGAAATAATTAAAAATTTTGAAATCTAGCTACTAAATTGAAACAAAACTTAAATTTCAAAAGTAAAATTGTAACATTTTACAACATAAAAATTATATTGAAATCAAACTCAATGACAAAATATAATATTTTGAAGAAAGAAAACTCAATGACTAAAAGTATAATATTTTGAAATGTAAGGACCAACGGAAAACTAGACCCAAAACCAGTATATCAACCAAAAATGTATTTTGCCCGATTAAACTTAATATTTAGCATATCAATTGTCAATAATTATTTTCTTAAAAAAAATTGATTATACAATGTTTAGATAACTTCTATTAAATATAAAAATTAAAAACTTACAAATTTAGTTCCAACAACTAAATTTTGTAATTTAAACTCATGGAAACTGATCTGACATAACTTTAAAAATAAAAAAATGAATATTAATAAATCGAACTTGAGTGAAATAATTATTTAATAATATGATAATTTTTTGTCTACGTAAGAAATTAAATAAATTTGTATATAAAAATACTTTAAAAAAAATAGTTAGACGCATAAGTGTTTTTATTTTAATTTTTTTAATCAAAAGTGTTAAAATAAAATGACTTAACTTAGAAACATTAAATATATAAATTTATAAAATAATTATTTAAAGTAAAAAAATTGAAATGCATAATCCAAAAGTAAACTCTAAACTGCATTTTTAGAACTCCTAATAATATATATGTGCTAAAAAAATTAATAAAATAAAGCAATCTATAATTTATAAAAAATACATATATTTAAAATTATTAAACTAAAATATTTTCAAACAAAAATAATCTATCATAAAAAACACAGATATAGATATAAACTTCTGTATATAAACTTCACACACATATATATGAAATCCCCCGCCAAACAGCGCCTAAGTGAGAGAAAAAAGAAAAAAGAAAAAAAATGGAATTCAAAGATAACTGCCGGATAGAACACGACACACGAGTGGCTTAAAAGCATGAGAGAGAAAGAAAGAGGTAATAAAAAGACAAAACAACCAAACTCTATCTCTCTTCTTAAAAACAGCAACCAAGAAAGAAAGAAATGGAAAACAGCGTAATAAAAAGTTTATAATATTAGAAAAAAGAAGAAAAAACAAGAAAAATAAGTCAGCCGCCATTCAGTCAAACCCACGAGTTTTGACCAAAACACAGTCAACAATCTCCCCTTCCTCGAACCATCCTCTTGTTCTTCTTCAATACCCTCTTCCCTTTCCTTCTTTAACTTTCTCTTTTCACCATTTCTCTTCACAAATCTCTCTCTCTCTCTCTCTCTCTCTCTCTTCTTCTTCTTCTTCTTCTTCTCTTATGGCCTCCTCTTCCGGGAGCTTAGACACCTCTGCTAATTCTCATCCCTCTTTCACTTTCTCTACTCATCCTTTTATGACTTCTTCTTACTCTGACCTTCTAGCCTCCGGCAATAACCATCCTCCTTCCTCCGCCGCACCCCACGCCGTTCTCCGGGGTTCCGGCACCGGAGTTCCTAAATTCAAATCCCTCCCTCCTCCTTCTCTCCCTCTCTCTCCTCCTCCCCTCTCTCCTTCTTCCTTTTTCGCTATTCCTCCTGGCTTGAGTCCCGCCGAGCTTCTTGATTCCCCTGTTCTTCTCAGTGCTTCTCATGTACGATTTCTTCATTTTAATCTCAATGGGTTGATTTTATTTTCTTTAAATTGATGTTGGTTTAATGGGCTTTATGTTTCTTTTTGTTTGTGTTCAGGTTTTGCCGTCGCCGACCACTGGGAGTTTCCCGTCTCAGTCGTTGAATTGGAAGAGCAATTCTGGGTATAATCAACAGAGCATTAAGGAAGAAAACAAATATCTGTCTAATTTCTCATTTCAAACTCAATCGTCAAAGCTGCCGCCGACGTCTTTTCAGCCTTCATCCACCACAGCTCCCACGGTACGTTAGATCGAAACAGTGGACTCTGTTTTTTTTTCCTCCCTTATTCATTTAATTATATCTCTTTTTTTTTTTTTTTTTTTTTTTTTTTGGTGATTCAGACTCAGGGATGGACTTTTCAAGAACAGCGCAAGAAAGAGGATGGTTTATCGTCGGAGAAGAATATGGTGAAGCCGGAGTTCGGATCGATGCGGAGCTTCTCACCGGAATATGGGGTTGTTCAAAACCAAAACCAAACCAATGGCAGCGGGGAGTTGCAGTCTGATTACGGCAACAATTACCCTCAACAATCTCAGACGGTGAATCGAAGATCGGACGACGGCTACAACTGGAGAAAATACGGCCAAAAACAGGTTAAAGGAAGTGAAAATCCGAGAAGCTATTACAAGTGCACTTTCCCCAATTGCCCAACAAAGAAAAAGGTCGAAAGATCCTTAGATGGACAGATCACGGAGATCGTTTACAAAGGCAGCCATAACCATCCAAAGCCCCAATCCACAAGGAGGTCGTCGCTGTCGTCGGCCGGTTCTTCCCACACCATGGTGGCTTCGAATCAGGCCACCAGCGAGATGGCGGACCAGTCATTTACAACCCAAGGCAGCGGCCAATTTGATGGCGTTGCAACGCCGGAGAATTCCTCGATTTCAATTGGCGACGACGACTTCGATCGGAGCTCTCAAAAGAGCAAATCCGGAGGGGACGATTTTGATGAGGACGAACCAGAGGCTAAGAGATGGTGAGGGCTCGGTTTCTGCAAATTGACTCTGTTTGATATCTCTGTTTTGTAAACTGAGGATTTGGATATTGATTTCCAGGCGAAGAGAAGGTGACAACAATGAAGGTATTTCGGCGGTCGGTAGCCGGACGGTGAGAGAGCCGAGAGTCGTCGTCCAAACCACCAGCGACATCGACATTCTCGACGATGGTTACCGGTGGAGGAAGTATGGTCAGAAAGTTGTGAAGGGAAACCCAAATCCAAGGTGAAACATAATCTCTCATTTCATTTCCATTGCAAATCCTAACTTTCAAGTTTCAATTCAACCATGATTAAATACACGAGTCATTTATGTTCGAAATTCTACAATATTATGGTATCAACCAAGTAAATCTTGCATTATTTCAAATTGGTTTAAACATATACTTTGTTATAAATAGGTTATTTATGATTAATTATAGAATTGGAGTTAAGGTTTTGAGTTGATTTGGGTGATTTAGTATAGAAAAATTAAAAGATAAAGAGGGTGGTATTTGCAGGAGTTACTACAAATGCACAAATCCAGGATGTCCAGTAAGAAAGCACGTGGAGAGAGCTTCACATGATCTAAGAGCAGTGATCACAACTTATGAAGGGAAGCACAACCACGATGTTCCACCGGCACGTGGGAGTGGAAGCCATTCCCTCAGCCGTCCATTCCCCAACAACGAAGCTCCGGCAACTGCGATCCGGCCATCGGCGTTGACCCATCAGTCAAACAACGGGGGGCATCTGCAGGGTCTGAGGCTGCAGCAATCTTCAGATTCCCAAGCAGCATTCACAGTGGAAATGGTGCAAAATGGGAATGGATTTTCATTCCCAGAATTTGGAAACTCAATGGGAATGGGAATGGGTTCCTACATCAACCAAACACAGCCCAATGATAATCTGTTCACCAGAGCCAAAGAAGAGCCAAGAGATCATGACATGTTCATCCAATCTCTCCTATGTTAGACACAAAGGGGATTTTCAATTTTCTTTTTCTCTTTTTTGGGGTTTCTTCAAATTACCAAAAACTTTAAATCCAAAATAGAGGAAAAAACAGACACAAAAAGACATCAAATAAGGTTCATTTAATTCTTTTTTTGGTTGTATATTTTTTTCATAGGGGCTGGTTGGGTTCTTTTTTTTTTTTTTTTTTTTTTTTTTTTTTTTTGTATTAGTATCCATAATACACCTGTATGTTATAGTGAAGTCATATATTACAATTATACCTTTATTGTTTTCTCTAGTCATTAATGTTTTGTTTTGAATTTGAATACATAAAATAAATTTGTGAAATAAATGTTCGATTTTTTTTAAAAAAAGATTAAATAATTCGAGGGAGGATGAGATATAAAATGAGATATGTGTATGGAGTTTGTGGGGCCTAGAGAAGAGAGAGAAGGTGATATCATTGATGACATGAGCATGGAAGTTTGAACGAGTCAAAGGAAGCGGTGGAGGGTAGGGGTGGTGTGGCGTGTGATTGCTTGGCGGAGAAGTTGAAGGCAAAAAGTCAACTTTTGGGGAGATAGGAGAAATGACAATTTTAACCCACGTTCACACGCGCGGGTTATTTCGGTAAAACAGAATGAAAAGATCGCCTACGTGAATGACACGAAAAAATTTCTAGTTACACTGTAGTTAGAGGTATTAAAAGGTGCAATCTCTGTTACACCTATCCTTTATTATATGATATGAAAATAATAATTTAATTTAATTTTTTAAATATCAAAATTTTTTATCACGTGACCATTTTGAATGGGAAAGTGGTATTACACAAAAATAGGTTTAATCCAAATATCTGGACAATGAGAAGAATTTAATTAACTCAATCAACAATATAATATAAGTTGGATTATGAATTCATCTTGATTAGATTGGATGCAAATAAATGAAAAACTTTAAGAGTGGTATTTGTAGATGAGTTCATCTAAAAGTTATTTTAGGTTCACTCTAAGTTCACTTGTATACACGAATTTGTTATTAATTTTAAAACGTATTTTTTACTAGATAAAATTGTGTATACATATACATTTTTTATTTTATTTATTTAAATATTGTCTTTAGATTATATACTCTCCAACAACTCCTAATTTTTTTTCAAAATCTTTTATAACATAAATTGAAATTAAATTATTAATCTTAATTCAATATTCGTAAATTAAATACGTGTTTTATATAAAAAATTTACTATTTCTTAAAACAAAAATTCAATAAATCTTTTAAATAATCTGAACCAACCCAATCTAAATGTTTATGTTTTGATCGGGTTGAGTTCATTCTTTAGTAAGATTTTTCTTTGGTTCGAAGAAACGTACAACCTAATCCAACCTAACCCAACACAAACCGACTTGAAGTACACAATTGACTTGAGTCTAAAAGGTGTCTTGGGAACTACAACGAAATTATGTACATGTCATTCAGTGCCATGGTAGATATTTTATTATGCACTACCATAATTCTATAAATTTTTCTAATTGACATGGAGTGGATAAATGAGAGATTTGCCAAGTGAGTTTAGTTCAAGTGTGATTGACATGAGTAGAAGGTTCCATCCAATTATTCTATTAAAAAAAAAAAGAAAAAGAAAGAGATGTCCATTTGGCAAAAGAGGATTGGTAGATGGGGGTTTGTCCACCCACCGACTTGTCGTAATCAGAGTTGGAATTGAATATGTGGGGGCATTTTCTAATCCCTCTCTTCACATGTCTACAATACAATATCTTCTCCCCAGCATTTTTATTCTCTTTTAAATTTTTGAAAAATAAATCAACTTTTTGTCCTTATCTCATCTTATTTAATATCTTAATAATGGGTTAACGAAAGAATCAGTTTTGAGCTGTTTTGTTCTTCGTCTAAGTCATAAATTTACAAAGCATATCATTTAATGTAAATTTTAAATATTCAATTTAAATCATAACATAGCATTTAACAATTTAGAATATGAAATATTTTATTCCTATTTATATAAAGACTAATTTTAATTCTTAACTATAATTATTTCAATTTACATATGTATTAAGAATGTTAGAATCTAATTTTTTTTGTTTTGTTTTGTTTTTTGTTCTTTTTTTTAAGGAAGAGAATTTACAATTTCTCTACATTAGACTTTTAATTTAAATAATGAAATATCATTTAAAACTAAATTAAGAGAGTGAAAATGTTATGGGTAGATTACCGAGATGTGACAAGACCGAGAGAGGCCTGAGAGATAGGAGGTCCAAGGACTGAGATATAACCATGAAATGGATGACCCGAGGTCAATGGAACCCATGTCCCACCAATAACCACCTATGACCTTAGACGAAGACCAATCTAAGTGGATTAGTGAAGATCCATTGGAGAGCTTAAAGGACTCACAAAGAAGCTGAAAAGACCCATGAGGGACCTAGTAGTACCATGGTGAACCCATGGAGGACCTCAATAGGCCCTATTGGGAGCTTTTGCAGGACCCATAAAGGACCTTTACAGTCCTCATGGAGGACCTCAATAGGGCCCACAGAGGACATGTGTAGGACCCATGGAGGACCTCTGCAGGACCCACAGGGACCTAATAATACTACGGAGGACCTTGACGAGACTCATGGAGGACCGTCAATAGGACTTATATCGGACCCACAAAGAACCTCCACAAGAGATCCATGAAGACCTAGGAGTACCATGGAGGACTTAGTAGTCCCACTGCAAGAAATCTCACTTTTGCCGACGCTAAAAATTGTTGGTGTAAGTCAAAAAACACGTCGGTGTTTCGTATGCCGACGCCACGAAGTCGTCGGCGTCCACCGTCGGCGTATCCAATGCCGATGCAAAAAAAAAAAAAAGAAAAACAAGCGTCGGCGTTGGATGGAACTACCGACGACCGTCATGGACTGGGATCTGTCTCGCGTCGGCATAAGTAGGCTACGCCGAAGCCTGTTCGCAAAGTCGGCAATGGTTCGATGCCGACGCCACGCACAGGACGTCAGCATAGGTAGGTTACGCCGACGAAGCAATTCCGTGTGGGCACTTCTTACATGCCGACACGGCGCACATTGCATCGGCATAGTCACGCAATGCCGACAATCGTATATAGTGTCGGTAGGTGGCGTCGACATAAGCTAATTTTTTTCCCAAAATAAATGCTTCATATACTAATTGATTTATACCTAAATAGAGATAAATTATACCAACTCATAAGCAACATCCATACAATACTACATATAATTAGTAATTCATCAATCTGTATGATTCATTAGATCCATAATATTACAAATATATAAAAGAAGTTTTGACAACAAAGACAACGTTACATAATTGTCCCAAAACACTGATATTACAAAAAAAAAAAAAAAAGGCAAAGACCGGCTTCTGGCTTTGTTGAAAGTTGGTCCTGAAAAATAAACAATAAAAACAAAAGTTAAATGATGAATATAATTATAACAAAAATGTATCAAGCACAAATTCAATCTCACTGTTACTACTGCACAAATCTATTAGATTCTATGACATAAATATCATCATTAAAAGTCATAATCAAGGGATGCCTTCATTATATAAATGAACGTTTCATTGAATATTCAATATGCAAGACCTCCTAACACATCTAGTTGTATTACTCTTGCTATGCTACCATAACTGCAGGATAGCAACAAACCTAAAAACAAACTCAATATGCAAGACTTCCTAACACATCCAGTTGTATTACTCTTGCTACAATAACTGCAGGATAGCAACAAATCTAAAAACAAACTCAATATGCAAAACTTCTAACACATACAGTTGTATTACTCTTGCTAACACATACAGTTGTATTACTCTTGCTACCATTATTGCAGGATAGCAACAAATCTAAAAACAAACTCAATATGCAAGACCTCCTAACACATCTAGTTGTATTACTCTTCCTACCATAACTGCAGGATAGCAACAAATCTAAAAACAAACTCAATATGCAAGACTTCCTAACACATCCAGTTGTATTACTCTTGCTACCATAACTGCAGATAGCAACAAATCTAAAAACAAACTCAATATGCAAGACTTCTTAACATATGAATGTATTAAAAAAATAGCAGTTCATGCCTAGTTTGAAGGTTCTCCTTGTGAATCTATAAATTGTTTCATCATTTCTTTCAGAATGTCTATCTCTGCCTTCGTTGCCATAAGTTCTTCACTCTTTGCATTTCTCGCTTCCCTCTTTTGTTGAATCTCTGCCTTCTGTTCTTCAAGTTGCTCTTTCAAATTTTGTATCTCAATCGCTTGTTTGAACTATCTATGTTGCATAGACTCAATCGATGATGAGGAAGCATACTTCAATTTAGAGTAATCATGATAAAAGATTTGGATTTAATTCCATTAGTGAAAAATTGAATTTATTTGGAGAGATTTAAAAGTTGGATTTAACGTGAAGATTTGAAATTGGGTGAGATTTAAGAACTTGATTAATTTAAGAAAATATAAGGATAAGTTGGAAGGAATTGAATTTAAGTTGGGGAATTGATTTATTAGGAAATATTTTGGTTAAATAAATTATTAAGGGCTGGTTGGAAAAGATTTGATTTGATGAGTTGAAGAATATTATATTAAATAAGTTGGGTATGTTGGAATTGAATTTAAGTTGGGGATAAGTTGGAAGGAATTGAATTTAAGTTGGGAAATTGATTTATTAGGAGATATTTTAGTTAAATAAATTATTAAGGGCTGGTTGGAAAATTTTGATTCGATGAGTTGAGAAATATTATATTAAACAAGTTGGGTACGTTGGAATTGAATTTAAGTTGGGGAATTGATTTATTAGGAGATATTTTGGTTAAATAAATTACTAAGGGCTGGTTGGAAAAGATTTGATTTGATGAGTTGAGAAATATTATATTAAATAAGTTGGGTATGTTTTGGGAAAAAGAAAAGTAAAAGGGAAATTTATATATATATATAGGTCTTAGAAAAGGAAAGGGAAAGAGAATTGAAAGAAATATCTATTTATACATTCAAGCAAATATTGGATTTCAGTGGGTTTTGATCTGCCTTGCATCTTCTCGTGGGTTATGCTGCGATTTCAAGATTTGGTTAGACCATGATGGTTTTCTCAAGTAGTGTTGATTTATTGTAATTTCGTGAATACCCATTCGCGTTGGTGTAGTCTGTGGTATCCTTGTGTTTCGAAGGGGGAGGTTGAGATTGGAGTAGCCAGTAGTTGGGAATCTGGAATTGGGTGTTTTGGTTGACTGATTATTGCATTGACTTGTTCTGATTATGGTGTTATGATGGTTAATTATCTTATTACTATGGATTGGAAACTCTGGTTGATTATGATAGTGATGGTTGATTATGTTGATTATGTTGATTATGTCATGGTGATTGTTATCCTATTTATCAGGTACTTCTATTGACGTGAACCTTTGGGTACCTATATATGCTAATAACGTTTTGAAATCCACGAGGAAGGGCTGCTAAGAACATAATAATATAAAAAAAATTCATTTGAGTTGTCATAAGTTACCATTTTGGTGTTGATGATTTGAAGAAAGTTAAAATTTCGACTCTATAAATTTTGAGTAAGAACTTATTGAGAGTTGTCCAAAGTAAGATGACCCAAAGCCCATTAGTGGGCTTAAGTCGTAAAGGATTTTGAAACTTGCATAGGATTCCGTGTGTCTCAAAAGCCTTCGAATTCCAGGTCGACCAATCGAGTTTGCATAGTTTCACCAAAAGGGGGATGATTGAGTCGAGCTTGCCTTCGAGACTCTACAACCTTGAGTACCACTCCTATTTTGGCACAATTGGTATTGCACATATCCCCAAGTGACAGTTAGAGATGAGCCATATAGATAGCCCCAAGGATAAACAATTCTTTCCCCGTGCTTAACTGAGCTAAATACTTTGGTTATTAACTTAAGCATTCGAGACTAGTCGGCTCGACACCAAACTGGTGTGAGTACCCTAGTAGATAAGCTCTAGTGATATGCTGGGAGTGGAGGAGTGGGTCGGAGGAGTGCGAAAGACCTTGTGCGAGTTTCTCTCGCCAACATAATTTATTAAATTCATTCGGGCTTTTAAATGTCAAAAGTTTGTCCTTGTAGTTTTGATAAAGCTAAAAATGGGGATAGT
The DNA here is from genome assembly GCA_031780015.1 of Citrullus colocynthis. Taxonomy (NCBI): domain Eukaryota; kingdom Viridiplantae; phylum Streptophyta; class Magnoliopsida; order Cucurbitales; family Cucurbitaceae; genus Citrullus; species Citrullus colocynthis. The sequence goes on along the minus strand of QLSR01000248.1, from coordinate 151,636 downwards.
ATATGTTAGTTTATTGTGAATGTGTGTGTTGAATTGGAAGAGGGAAAAGTGAAGTGATTGATGTGTGAATTAATTTGGAATTGAAGAGCCCTACTTATAGGAAGCGGTTGGCTAATTGTAGGAAAATGAATGAATATGTAAATAAAGTGATAAATGAGTTTTAATTAGGAACCAAACAGATGGAGGAATTTTGAATGAAGGGTGTTTGCATTTGAAGTTAGTTTTAAAGAATAAGTGGTTAAGAATTAGTTTTGGGAATTGACTAGAGATTGAAAATGCATATTGGAAAAAATTAAACGAGATGAAGGGTGAAAAGAATGAGTACTCAAGCAGCACATAATGGAAGTTGGGTGTGCCAGCCAAATCGACATTACAGATCTAGAGGCCTTTTCTTTGGGGATAACCCTTTTTCCTTTGCAAACACCGTTCTCCTCGCTCAGCTCTCTCTCTCATCTCTCCTCACCAGTCTTTTACAATGCCTTCTCACTCCTCTCGGGGAAAGTTCATTCATCTCTCAAATGCTCGTACGTAAAGGATATGTTTTAATTAATTACTAGCCTAGCCTTGGACTATTATTGTTTTTAGAATTATTGAATTGAATTGAATGAATCAATCAGGTGGGTCTTGCTCTTGGGCCATCTTTCTACGGAGGAGACAACCCAATTCTAGAGGCGATATTCCCATTCAGAAGCTTATACGTAAGCGAAACCTTTGCTTATTTTGGGTGCATGGTGTTCATGTTTCTTGTTGGGGTTAAAATGGATTTGAGCTTAATAAAGAAATCAGGGAAAAAGGCGATGGTGATTGGAGCATTGGCATTCGTAATCCCAATGATCATAAACTTCTGCTTAACTACGCATTTGAAGAGCAATGTGGAGATGGATGCGCGCTTAAAAAAGTCCCTCACCACCATTGGTGCGTTTCAGGCCTCCAGCTCCTTCCATGTGATTGCCTGCCTTTTAGACGACCTCAAGCTCCTCAACTCTGACATCGGCCGTCTTGCCCTCTCCTCCTCCATGATCAGTGGCACCCTCACTTGGGTCGGCCTTGTCACCGCCTTCACCATACACCAAACTTCGATGCAGCAGGACGACGTGCTCCCATGGATGGCCCTTTGTGTGGTGTGTATGCTGATTTTGGTGATTTACATTTTGCGTCCCATCATGTTTTGGATCGTAGACCAAACCAATCTCTCCGGCAGGCCCATCAAGGAGACCTATGTTTTTTCCTTGTTCTTGATGTTGTTGTTTTGTGCACTGTTTAGTGAGTTTGTGGGCCAGCATTTAATGTTAGGTCCAATGGTGTTCGGTCTCGCCGTCCCTGATGGCCCCCCTCTTGGCTCTGCCTTGGTCGATAAACTCGACTCCTTTGTTTCCTCCATTATGCTCCCATGCTACTTTGTGATCAGTGGCGCCAGAATCAATCTCGCCAAGATTGATATCAGAAGTGCTACCATTATTCTTTTATTAGCTGTTACTAGTGTCATAGGCAAGCTCATTGGGACTATGCTGCCTTCTTTGTACTGTAAAATGTCCTTGATTGATTCTTTGTCCTTGGGACTCATCATGAGCACTCAAGGCATCGCTGATATTCTGGTTCTCCAACATGGAATGCTCCTCCTCGTAATTAATTAAACTCTCAATTATTTTCATATTCTCCTTTTAATTCAATGCCTTGTTAATTATAATTATAACATGGATTAATTTCTCTATTTTTATGTGTAGATGATAGATCAGAGTTCTTACAGCATGGCAGTGGTAGCGATGATGGTGGTTACGGGGACAATATGCCCAATAGTGAAAATAATATACAACCCATCAAAGAAATACAAATGCAGTATGAGAAGGAGGACAATCGAGCATATGAGTGCCACTGGAGAGCTGCGTATGTTGCTTTGCATTCATCACCAAGACAACACTCCCTCCATAATCAACATGCTTGAGCTCTCCAATCCTACCATCAAAAGCCCCATTTGCTTCTACCTCATCCACCTCCTCCAACTCACCGGCCGAGCCTCCCCACTCCTCATCAGCCACCATCGTCCTAGTTGTCGTGGCTCCAAACGTTCCAACCTCTCCGATCAAATCATTAACGCCTTCCAAATCTATCAGCAGTTCAACTATGACAAGGTTTTTCAATTTGAAATCCAAACTCAGTTGTCCTACCTTTTAAAAAGTAAAAAGAACTTAGGTGCAACCCAAATAACATCCAAGAAAATTTTCATTTTCTAAAAATGTATTATTTTCTTTTTAATACTATGTATAAAAAAGGAGAAGCATGAGATTAGGTGGCTTTATCATAAACTTACATTTCTTTTTACCATCTCTCTAATTAAAACTTAATCAGTAATGTTATCAAATAGTGGGTAAGCTTTTGTTTGAATTCTCAACAAATGGGGGTTATATATGTTTTAGGTTATAATGAATGCGTTCACATCGGTATCTCCATACGCTACCATGCATGACGACGTGTGCATGTTGGCATTGGAGAAGCGGGTGGCGATGGTGATCGTGCCGTTCCACAAGCGGAGGACGATCAACGGCATGGTGGAGTCGATAAATCCAATAAGGGGAGTGAACAAGAACATTTTGTCAAAGGCTCCTTGTTCAGTCGGGATCTTGATAGACCGTGTGATGTTGCCGAGTGCGGCGGCATCAGTGTCATTGACGAACAGAGTGGATTTGTATAAGGTGGGAATGATCTATGTGGAAGGCCCCGATGACCGGGAGGCACTGGCATATGCCACTCGCATGGCAGAACATCCAATGGTGGCGCTCACGGTGGTTCGAGTGATCGAGCAGAAGCGAAGTTGCCGACAATCGATGAACCAAGACCTGGATGCGGAGATGATAGAGGAGTTTAAGTTAATCATGACGACCTCAGGGATTAAGCACATCGCTTACGAAGAGGAAATGGTGAGTGATTGCGTGGGGCTCATAAACGTGATAAGAACAATGGAACACGAATACGATCTGATCATGGTGGGGCGGCGCCACGACGGCGAGTCAGCCATGTTTGTGGGTTTGAACGAGTGGAATGAGTATCCTGAGCTGGGGTTCATCGGAGACATGTTGGCATCCTCAGACGCTGCCGATGTTGTGGCAGTGCTGGTGGTTCAGCAGCAGACCATCGGTGGGGATCAAGAGTTTTTGGATGATTTCCGTTGCCTCATGGAGGAGTCGTTTTCTGTGGACATAAATCCCCTTGACCATCCAATTGCATGGCCTCAAAAACCTCCGCTTACCTGATTCTTCCCTCTCCTTTTTTCTTTTAAATGTTTAGAGCTAGTTATAGGTTTCTGTATTCATAGATTTCTCAGCTCACATCTACCGTTTTTCATTGCATGCAAATTAATTCCACTTTTGTATATTATATTTCTTCATTTATGTTCAACTTTGAACTATATAAAGATATTTACCCCAATTAGAATAGGACCACTTCTATATGGTCCAACCCCCTACATTATCATCTTCTAAACTCAGGGGAGATCTATTTTTACAAATTAATGACCATAAATCAAGATGAAACTCATGAAAGATATATCTGCAAATATTTTGAACCTAATTGTATTGTGCTATATTAGGCTTTTGCTACTTTATTTAGGACATTCACATATTTAAATTTCAAACAAAAACTTAGGTCATGATTAAAGAAATAAATAAAGAACAAAAATTGAGATAAAAATAAGTTCATAGTAAACTAAATAAACAAGACTCTATTCAAGGAAATAATTACCTAAACGACTAAAAGAAGAACACTAAATGAAAAACTTTCAACAAAGAAATTAAGATGCCAACTACTTAAGGATGCTAAAAATGAAGGAAAATAGAACTAAGAAAAATACAAAATACAAAATTGAAATTTAAACTAACGATGAAAACTAGAATTATTGAATGTGAACAAAAACAAGTAACTAAAGGAATTTAACCTAACTCCAAAACCTTGCCTTCTTTCCATTTATCTCGTTCTTCCTTTGTCAAGGGAATAGTTATTACGACCCTAACTTTCGAATGTGATCGGATCAATTAACATGGAAGAAATTAAGTAGATTGGGCAAAATTAAACTACAAAAGCAAAAAGAATAAGAAGAGAAACAACAATGAAGGACTAAATGAACTTAAATTGGGAACACTTTATTAGCTATAAAATGAGATGGACATACATAAACTAAGTTGTTGGAAAATCGAATTGCATAAACAGAAATACAAACTCAAATTGAAATTGAAATGAAATAACTATTAGATACATATAGTTCCATCTAGGGGTGTTCATTCAAATTGCAGAAACCAAAATCGAATTGATAATGTATAGAAACCGAATTCTGCAATTCGATTCAATTTTTTTAAATGTAAAATTGTTGTTTTTGGTAGTTCAGTTCCGTCATGAAACCGAAACCCCGAACCGATTATATATATTTTATTATATTATTAAAATATAGGTTAAAGAACACTTTGAAAAGTAAGAAAGCGAGAGCACACATGCCATTTTATCATAAAAATCCTCTTTCTCTCTCACTCTCTCTTACTCTTGCTTATTTTGAATTATAGGAAATAGTTTGAGAAGGAAAAAACGAAAAAAACAAATGAACCACAAAATCGAATCGAACCGAACCACTCGAGCCGAACATGCGATTCAATTCGATTCCTTTATAAAAGAATTTCAAAATTTGCAGTTTGGTTCGATTTGAGCCTCAAACCGAACTATGAACATCCCTAGTTTCATCTCAAAACCAATTGACAATGAGAGGAACATCCAATCTATCTTACAAAAAGCGTGAGGTCCCAACCAATCAATTTTATAAAAAATGTGAGGTCACTTGATTTTTCCAATGTGGAATCCTCAACATATCTTGTCAAGATGGTGCCTCCTTGGAGTTCACTATTCTTGATTGGATCCTAATTTCTTTTTATTGGATTGAATATCCGTTTAAAATTTATGGACTCTCATGCCATATTAAATAACATGAGGTTCTATCTCAAAATCAATTTACTAAATGACATTATCATATATGGCAAATTTCTACCCATGGCAAACAAGCGAATGAAAGAAGTAAAAATGATATTTTAATTCTTTCACATTACTCTCATGTTTGTACCGGATAGCTTGCAACTTGTTTACAAGTTACTAATTCCATTCTCCATAGTCCACATTGCATTGCTGCCTCGAACATTAAGGAATTGAAGCACAAGATATTCGTTTATTTTCAACTTCCAAACAAATCTCTTCATATCTGCATTCAACTCATGGAGGAGTCTTACAGAGCAGAAGGCACATAATACTGATGAAACCAATCTATAACCTATCTATCTCACCCAGTAAACACAAATTCACACCTAATTCACTCCATGACATTCATTTCCCAGTAAACGGTAGGAAGCCTCGGAGGACATTAATTCTAGGAACATACACAACTATTTCTTACATGCTCCTACATCTACACAGAGAGAGAAAGAGGACTTGAACAATCTTGTCCTAGTTCATTGTTGTCTACTATCATCCGCGCTGCTTGCATTCACCTTATCTGTACAACATTCGGTGGGAGAGTGGGGGGAAATCTTCATCGTTTTTCAAATGGAAAGGTTGTTAAGCAACCCTGAAATGCCACCTTGAGAGTAATATAAATAAACGGGGGGGAGGGGGTT
>QLSR01000248.1:103698-145730 GCA_031780015.1 Citrullus colocynthis | reverse complement strand
GGGGGGGGGGGGGGGGGGGGGGGGGGGGGGAAGACTAAAACTAGAACGAACCATAGAGTGCAGAAAATTTTTAAAAAGTTATCCAGACCTTTCTTGGTTGTTTTCTTCTACTTGTTTCGGACTTTCTGTAGCTGACAATCCAATCCCAGATGACGAGTCCTGAAGGTGTGACGTACTTTTATCTAGTGGGTTGCTCGCTTCAAGTTCATGGTTGGGCCAGGAATCATTGTTTCCATGCGGGGTTTTCCATCTTGAAAGGTAAGACAAGGGTGGTGAACCTGATGGTCCCGTTTTGCCATTACCAAGAACTGGAAATTCAGCTTCCAAAAATTCATGGCCGCCTCCCGTATATAGGCTGAGTTTTGTGGAGTTGCAGACAATTGATTGCTGCGATCTTGCCTTTGCAATTGAGTCCCAGTCATCTGTCCTTGACTCCTTCCCTTTGCTTGAGATTGCCTGCCTCTACAAGTATTCTGCAAATAATCAACCAAGTCATCATTACAATTCCATGGACTTGTGAGCAATATATGAACGGAGCACAATCATTTCATACAACGCCATGAAAATTTAAATGCTGGAAGTTGGTTATCAAAGAAGATGAGATAGGTTTCATGGAATACCGTCCTAGGGAAGTAAGTACCAATTCCTTGCGGCCTTCTCTTTTCCTCCAAAACAATAGCCAAATGATTAACAGGGTTGGACTGTAGTCCCATGGCAAATCCATTATGGTCAACTCCAGAAGCTACATTAGGATTGCGTATTCCGGATTGATGGATGACTTGCCAAGGATAACTCTTCTGCCTATGAGGTGACATGGGTGGACTTATTGGTCGAGTTGGAGGAGAAATGGAATACGTGTCACGAATCTGACAATGTCTAAGGTTCCTCAAGCAACTATCATAATCCCCACAAAGATCTAATAACTTTCCTACGTCATCAAAGCTTCTAGTGCCTCCATTGCATCTTTTGTTAAAATCCTCATCTTTATGTTCAACCTCTAACGTGAAATATGCTCCATCATTATTAAAGCAATCTGGGGTAAATTGACTTCCTATCAAGCCTAGAAACCCTTTCTGTGGGGCGCAATAAGAGTTGTCTAAGACCACATTAACCTGGTTGAATTACGAGGAAGACATTATGGGTGTGTCATTACTGTCACTTGTATCCATAACAAAAGCAGTCTCAAGCTTCCGGACGTTCCCCGGGTATTTACACCCTGTAGAACTTATGTTTGAGAAAAAAACTTCGGTTCCTGATGTCTTTTCACCTCTGAATCCTGATGCTGGCTTCAAACAGGCCTTGTCTTGAAAACATGTCTTCAATGGCGCAGATGACCAACAGTGCCTGTCTAAAGTGTTGACAAAAAATTTCTCAAGTTCAGCTTCCATTCTTTCTTCTGGTAATAAAAGGATCCAACCTAGCTTACGAGCGCCATATTCGAAAGCACTGTGTATTCGATAAAAATTTCCTACAACAAACCAACTATGCAGGATCAATTATGAAGCATATGTACTTGGAAGAACTGCACCTTGCAATTTAATATTCTAGAAGTACAAACATGTATATGGGAGAACATGCGAGATCAATGCAATACCATTTTTTTTTCCTTTCAAAGGATTTAAACATGATGAAGATACATTGACCAGAGTAGCCTTTTCATGAAAAATATATGCATATGTCAACACAATCCAATTGTTACACTTAACAAGCTACTATATACATAAAGGATTGTAAACAAAAATAAATAGCCTAGACAAGCCAACATTTGACCAATAATATAAAATATAAATAAAATATGACCGACATAATTTCCTTTGGGTTCTCTCAATTTGTCAATGAATTTGGCTCTCATTTGGCTTTAGTATCTTTCTAGATTCTCTCATTTTTAAACTCTTTCTTGATCTAAAATTCATGCTTCTTTTAGTTCTTACAATTTGAATTCTCGTTGTGCCAACTGGATGGACATTTCGTAATCTCTTACTTAGAGCTTGACTCACTTTCTGATTGTTCATGTTGAAAGACAAAATGATGCTGAGAGCACAAAAATGAAATGCACGAGGCTATTTGAGTGGGCTAGCCAGCTCACTCTCTCATGTAAATTCACTCCAAAACGATACTTACCAACCTTACTGCTATCCCCCCCAAGTACAAGGCATAACTAACTTGACTGGGATGTATTTCTCTTTTTGACCCTCTTAGTATTACATATTTGATATTTCCCCCTTTCCCCCCTACTAGCATATACGTTGGTGGTAAAGGGTCTAACATCTAAGACTACTCCCAAGACCAAAAGACACTAGTGCAAACTAACTAATTTCCTTGAACACAATCTTGGAGAAATCTTGTATTATTCTAGAACTAATGCCTCTTACAACATAGGGACCCAAGATAATTTTCATGGAAAGAAGGTAAGTTTTCTCTCCTCTCTTCTCCACCTCCCTCCCCCTCCGGCGAATCTCTCCCCCTTCTCCAGCGACACTCCTACCTGGTACTATTTTGCCTAGGCACTATTTTGCATAGGCACTATTTTGCATGAAGTCCCTCGCCACATTAAAGTGTCTGACTCATGTTGGAGACAAGCATGCTAGCCTAATTAAAGTATTTGTGCTTCCTAGGGAGAACAATAGGATTTTCAAAGAAGTTGAGAAATCAGAGAGGTGGTTTGGGAGGTAGTGAGGTTCAAATGTTCTCTATGGGATTTGGTCAGTAGGGTTTTTTTAGTTATCATCTTGGTTATTTTTTGGACTTTCTTGTAACTAATATTGGACTCCGCCTTTTTGGGGCTTTTTTAATAATTTTGTATTCTTTCATTTTTTCAGTGAAAACTTTGTTTCCTGCAAAAAATAAAATAATAATAATAATAAAAAAGTGAATGACCATTCTTGTTTGATGTTAAGGAAACATTTGCATGAACTCCCTTCACTGAGAAAAGCAGAAAATGCCTCTCTTTTTTTTCCCCTTTATAATGAAAAACAAATTTGATTGATGTATACTAAGTTCAATAACCATTTGGAAAGTCCTCGGGATGCATCCTAAAATTTGAAACTTATGGGAAAAAGAGGAAAAGAAAACTTCACATATGATAGTATTTAAGAAACTTTAATCAAGTCATGTTGAAGGCATGTTTGAGCTAAACAATTTGACCTTACATAAGTCTCCCTGCTTCTTAGCTTTTGATCATAAGAAGCATTGATGAAAAGAAGAGGGAAAGCAAAAAAAACCAGTTTAGAGAGCACAGGGGAGTATCTGAAGCCCTGAAATAGTGGAGTAAAAGGTGTTTACACAATTTACTAGAAATTAGGGCACTAATTTCTACTAGTAGTAGTTGAGGTTCATAAAATGACGTAGAACTAGCTCAAATCTAAAAACAAATATGTAAAAACTAAAAGTACTAAAGTGATAATAAAGTGAAAGACTTTGTATAGCTTCTCAAATTCCCCGGAATTCAACTTTCAGCATTCATTTGAACTTTTTCAACAAACATTTTTATATGAAGGTCTAAAGAAATGAAACAATCCGTCATACTATGAGAAACTACAGAAATTTACTTTTTTGGTATGTCTGTATTTTGTGTTTTAGGGTGGGATTGGGATTCTGCAACAAAATTATATATATCAGTAACTAACTCGCCTAGCAACAAAGAGAAAACAAGGATTAGCAAAAAGAAAAGGCCAAGGAAACTACACTCACATTTTAGGGAAATAAACACATGGAAACCAGATACATACCTCTACTAACACTGCGTCCAAGGTTGTTATTTTCTTTAAGCGGATCAATAATATTTAGATGCTTGAGGGTAAGAACCCTCAAGCTTGGCTCAGACCTCCCTGATGAAATTGAGAACATTTCCATGCAGTTTCTAACGAAGTCATCACTCAGCAATAGCTCATGACCACCATTTTCTGGTGTTTCAGCTGTACAAACCCACCATAAGTCAAGAAAGCAAAGATTAACACATCCAATCTTACAGAAAAAATAATTCTTACCCACTATATCAGGTAAGGAAGATTTGCTGACGGGTCCATGCAGGCTGATACAACAATTTTCCCAATCAAATTTGCTGAAGTATTCCAAAAACCTGTACAGGACCTATTTGAACAAGCAAATCAGGATCAGATACTTAAGCTGACCTAAGGAAGTAATTAACTGAATCTTGACTATAATTGTTTACTCACTGCCCAAGGGCTATGCAAAGAGCCATGAAAGAGATGAAAATATACAGGATAAGTGTTTCCAAAGCATATGTTGATATCAATCCATGGTGAGCACCAAGAATTCGACTTTCATAATAGCACCAAGCTTTTATCAGAATAATGCTCTGTTGAAGAGATGATCTTTACCAGCAAGACGATCAACCTGATTATATACATCAAAATTTCCAACATCAAACCATACAGGTTAACCCACCTAATATTTTAATTCAAGCATGACAGCTCAGAACTAAAAAATTAGTAGTTAGCCTTTCAATATACCTGTTCAAGAAAACACAGGGTGCACAGACCTCCCAGCTGATTGAATGATATATCTACTACTATATTCTGAACTATGCATTTCACAAGCTTAACCTGCCAACAGAAATATAAACGTAGAAAAGGAAATCTTATACTACATTTTTAATTTAACAAGAAACAAAGAGCTTAAATCCAAAAATAAAAGTACTAACATCCATAATTACATTACATCAGTGCATTGAAGATGGGATAGGGAGGAAATTGGTTATTAATTCAAAGTTCTATCCATGATACACCATATCCATGCTACTACTATGATATCAACAATGAAATGCTCGTAATCCAGCACACAAAGAGAAGATCATAATATATCTTGATAATTTAACGTGGACTTTAAACGTCACCCTCCACATCTTATTGGAACTAGAACGTTAAAGTTCAAGTTATCTGATGCTCACCAGGCATTGAATAGACATAACATGCAAGGAAAGCACATAAAACGGGGCAAGAATCAACTTAAAAACCTGTGTGATAGGGCCATCAGTGAATGACCCAACTAAGCATTCCTACTTTTTCTTTATAACTAAATTATACGTTTTCCAGGCCCAGGCGGCACATATCAAGAACACAAAAAACCAGAAACCATTCCAGGGTTTCTTGAGCTTTTCAAGTCAGACCAAAAGCGGGAATGTTCTTTTTTTTAACAATTTTTTCTAATAGGTAGACCGTAAGTTAAGATAAGAGTTAGAAATACAATTATATATTGAACTGATTATTGCAGCATTTGAACCAATGATAAATATGATGCCATATTTTCTGGGGGGAATTATGAAATAAATTGTTTAACCCAGAAAAATCTCGAGTCAAGACTCTTGACCACCCATTGACACAAGCTTGAAGCTACCGTGGATATTGAATAATATGTTGAAACAAAACCTACAAGCACCGTCCCCACCGTGCATAAATAATCTCAGAAGATATTTATCAGAAAACTATAGTAATGCCTCACCAAATTTCTATTATAACGTCTACGTAATTATATGAAAATTTAATTAACGCAAATGTTAAAGAAAAAACCATTAATTCCATGATGAACTTGTTTCTTTCCTTTCTTTTTCAGTTTCCTCTCTTTCTTTCTTTCTTTCTTTCTTTCTTCCTTTTTTTTTTCTTTATTTTATTTGGAAGGTAGGGTGGATTGTGGAACCTCAGCATCAATGCAATGAACATCCTTCACTTCAAACTGAGAAGCTCCATTTATTTTTTCTTGTTCCTTAAGAACAGCATAAACTTCGGAAACCACAGCACTCTCGATGTTAGCACAGCAGATGGCAGTCAAATCTATATCTCCATCCGGAAGATACGTTTTGAGTGGCACAGAACCATATGGAAATACCTGTTAATGAAGTCAAGTGAATCATATTGAACTGAAGCCCATCAAAAGTAGAATCAGCTTAGCAATGCTTATCCTTAATTTAACGGAAACAAAACAATGCTTTTAATGTATTTCATTCATGTGTCGAAAGCAGTTCAAATTACAAAGATAGACAGAAACAGCTACCACATAATACAACAACGGATATTCAAGTTACAACAGAGAAGTGCAATATCAATCTTATAAACACAATTCACTTGGAAAAGTTACCTCACATCCTATACGAGTTCTGATCAATCCTCGTACATAGTCAATAATTTCCTGTCTTTTCTGCTCGGCCACCAACGTGGGCTGAATTTGACGGAGGATATCGCCAACGGTAATTTCAGCTCTTGACCAATTTTCAGAAGTAATTAACGACCGATAAGAATTTGATGTGGGAAATGGCAATCTTGACAAATGGGGCCAGGAGTAATCATCGCCCAAAAAGATACCATGGGGCCGCGGCGAACAGACTTGGAGAACACTCATATAAACAAGTGTAGCAGAAAGAGAAATTGGAAGATGGGATTAAACGGGGAAAGAAAAAGGCATTGTCCAGGTTCCCGGAGTGCTGGTAAACAATGTAGAGCGGATATTACACAGAAGAATGAGGAACAAGAATTACCATGGTGCAAATGGGAATTGAAGATAGGGTCAGGATTAAGCGAGGATGCGGAAAAGAGAGAAAAGAATGAAGAGGAAGACGAAAGGAGTTGGTTTGATGAAAAAGGCAAGGTGATCCCACAGAAAATGAAAGGACAGAGTTGAGATTAGTATCAGTGGAATATGCGTTTGTGTTGTGCAGGAACGGAAATGAAACGGATGTCTTGATCCATTGTTTTTATCTCTACGAACGGAGTTTGGGCTTGGCGTACGTCGTTTTACGGGGACCTGCTTCCAAGTCAAAATTCGCAGCAGCTATAAGCTTAATTCCTCTTTCTCCTCCCTTTGGTAACCATCAGTTTGACATAAACCTTTGTGTAATTAAGCACCGTTTAGTGGGTTGTTATAGCCCATTCAGATTGTGTATATAATATTTTTTTTAACTTACAATTAAGTATAGTAAATCATATTTCAAAATCCTTCTTTGCACCATATTCACTATTACTCTTTCACTTGTTCTTTGACTTGTTCTTTGCTGTCATATTTACTATTTTCTACCTAAACAAAAATAGTCTAAGAGCCCATTTGGATTGACTAAAAAAAGATATTTTTCAAAATAGTCATTTTTTTTAATCTTTTTTTTTTTTATGAAAACGGTTTAAAATAAACTGTAAAAATATTTCAAAAGCTATTTTATGTGATTGTCAAACACTCTAATTTTTTTCTAAAATAATTTATTTCCAAAATTAAACTCTTGAAAAGCTAAACCCAATACACCTTAACTATTATAACTCATTGATTAAAACGACTACAGACTATAATAACCAACTCAATTTTTTTTTTTTTTTTTTTTTTTTTAAGTTTTATGTAATACAAGATTAGATTGCAGCGGTTAGCTTAAAAAGGCTGGCCATAATGAGACGAACAAAATGGGCAAGTCCAAACACCCCGTGGGATTGCGCCGTCTCGTAGCTTCCCTTCCCTTATCCTGCAATCTAATGAGATGAATGGCCAATTATAGTTTCCACTTTCACACTTATCTTCCGGACTGCGTGCGCAAAGTTTGTTTCATTATTCATAGGAAGCCAAGCTATGGTGACGGTGGTCTTCCCTCTCCCATTCAAGTGTCCAATATACAAGTTATTTATAGACAAAAATGGAATGATAATAGAGATTTGAGTATCAACCCACAAACCTGCATATGATCATTGCCCTCCACTGGTGATAAATCAATATAAAACCAGACATGAACTGAAAACGATATGGCTGGGGAAAAGAAACCCTCGTGGCTTCATGCATTCATCATTTTGCAAAGCAAAGTAATTTGAAAAAAGATACATTTCATCTCATTACAAGGGTTGAACATCCATGCATACAAGGATGCTCATTATTTCAAATGTTCACCAGAACACACGCAGCTTACAGAAGATTCAACAAAGGAACCCAAGGGACTCTCTTAACGACTCTCGACCATGGGAGCTTCTTTTGCAAAAATCTCGCCAGCATATTTCCAATTTATAACCTTCCATATGTTCTTCAGATAGTCTGGTCTGACATTTTTGTACTGCAACATGAAAATGATCAAAGCACTAAATAAGCAGGCTGCAAAAAATAGTCACAGCTAATGGCTGCAGGCCAAATATGATGGATGGCGTTATATAACGTATATTACAGTATAGCTTTTCAATATGTGAATGCATTTTCACCACAATAAGAACGACATCAGACACAAGTTTCCTCCACAGGTTCCATTATCACCAAATTCCCACCCGCTTCATGGATCATTATTCATTACCAAGCAACCCAACCGCACTATATGATCTTATCCAGATAGACACTCGGGAAAAACAAGAGCAAATCATACCACCAATGGGTTGAAAATGGAAAAACATTTACCTGCAGATAATATGCATGCTCCCAAACATCTATCCCGAGCAGAGGCACCAAAGCAGATCCTTTAGTCACAAGCGGATCCTGCAAAGAGTTGCATCACCCACATGACTTTCAAATTTCAATCTCTTATGTTAAATATAACCGAACTGTTATTCATTCTACAAGCAAAATGATATATATATGTATATATAAACAATAATAATAATAACCAGACCCTATTAAATCCTATAGTAAGGCGAAATAATTGGGCAAATCAATAAGACTTCAGCAACATGGATATGGCTTTTAAACAAATAAACTTAAGAGATATACCTGATTGGCCGTGGTTTCAACCGATAGCTTCTTCAGTTCTTTATCCAGAGCAAGCCACTAAAAAGAACTCGAAACAGCTTCAGTCAGACGTCTGTAGTATATTACGTAGTAGACAAAAATCAAAAAGCAAATAAATACGGGGAAGAAAACATACCACCCATCCAGAGCCCTGTAAAGCAGCACCTTCTGCATTAACTCTCTGAATCAAGGCTTCAAGAGAACCAAACTGGGAATCGATTGCCCATCCTAGAGATCCCTTTGGAGGTTCACCCCCCCCTTCCTGCAAATATATTACAGAAGATAATAGATAGAATGAGACATCAAGAAATTAAAGAATTAACCAAGAAATCGAATCAGAGTCGTAAGGATTGAGACTTACATGAATTGGGGCCAGATTATTCCAGAAAATCGAATGATTAATATGACCTTAAGAAGAAAAGGATCGGTTAATAAGTTGAGAGATGATATATATCTTAATCTACTCAATGAGTGTCGAACGATTTCCCAATTGAGTGACTCGATCTGATTTGAAGCATCATACAAACGAGAAAGTAAACTCATATCAAAGTCTGAAAATGAAAAGACGTTCAGAAATAAAGGGAAACCTCCGCCATTGAATTTGATGGCACTCTGCAATTTGACAACGGTGGAGGTGTGGCCTTTGTTAATGGCCTCGTGAAGTTGCTCAAGAGCCTTGTTGTAGTTGGTGATGTAGGCTTGATGGTGCTTCTGATGATGAAGCTGCATAATTTCGGCGTTGATGACGGGCTCAAGAGCGCCATAATCATAAGGGAGGTCGGGCAAGGAGAAGGTCTGCAGGCCGCGGAAATGTCCAGACCCTAACGCTCCAGAAATTGTTGGCGTTAGGTTTTTCCTGCTTAGAATTCGAAGCGCCATTGTCGATAATCTCTCTCTCACACAAACACGAAGGACCACAGTATTCAGTATTGATCTCAGCTCCAGTCACCCAAAAATATTCATCGGCTGGCGGCGTCGGTAGTCAAGTGAGTAATCCAATTTTGTTTGTCAGATTTACAATTCACCAAATTAAGAGCCATTTTTCCTGAATATTTTAAAGCGGTTAGAAATTTTGATTCTTAATATTGATTCATATAATTTTAAGTAATTGATTAGTGTAGTATTAAAGAGATAATTATCGGATGTAAATCTCTTCGTCCTGTACCGTAAAATTTATAAGTTTGAGTGGTGATTCATGTAGTAGGGAGTTGGTAGTTACCCAGGTTGGATAACTATGTAAGTTATCATAGGTAGTTGTCAACGTAGTGGGGAGTTGGTACTTACTCAGATGTGAGTAGTTTCCTAGGAGTTGGTACTTACTCAGATGTGAGTAGTTTCCTAAGTTAGTGGTTAGTGGATAGTTGTTTATATATTATCCACCGGATAGACAATTTTTTTTATGAGACTCTCAATCTCCTGGTGGTTTATGATTCCAAAATAATAACAGACTCTCTATGGATTCAAGGTTTAATTCATGGAATTAAACAAGTCCTTATCTCATCAATGGGCGAATTGAAGAATTTACTGTATTGGGATAGGAGAACATTGATTTAAAACATTTTAGATAGGATAATTGCATTGGATAGCACTTTTAGGGATAATAATTAAATGTATAATAACATTTTTAAAAAATTGCAAATATAGTAAAATCTATCAATGATAGACTTTATCAGTGATATAATTTATCACTAATAGACTTCTATTAGAGATATGGTCCATCATTGATAGACTCTGCTATTAATATGGTCTATCACCGATAGATTTTGAAAGCAAAAATCCAAATTTTTCTATATTTGCAATTTTTTTTTTTTTGTATTGTGTTATATTAACAAATACTTTGAACCTAATTGTTATATCCACAACTGCCCTTTTTAGATATTAATCATGGATTCATCAAGTGTTTGTCATTCTTTTTTCAGTATGTATCTTGGTCGATCTAACCTATTAGAATCCATTTGGTGATAATCGCTTCCTCATTTAAGTTTAATTATTGCTAACATTTGGTATCAAAGCATAGCTCGTGATAGAGCTAGAAGAGTTGGTGTTGGCCTCCAAAAAGGTGTGGTTTTGAAGGTACAGTGAATTTTGCACTACAGGTTGTTGAAGAGGTGGGTCCTCATGAGTCATTCACCTATAAAAGAACTTGTTTCGTGTAGTAAGTCTACTCGATGGCTTACTGCTAACGGGATGAGATAATCTTGCAGATATGTTCACCAAATCAGTTCCTTATGGCAAGTTCCAACATTGCTTGGACTTGCCGAATGTTTTTAATTATTAGTGGTCTTTTTGGTACGTTTGGCAATATTGTTTATGTTGCATCTGTTATCTGTGAGAGAATTCAAGTCAAGGTAGAGATTTGTTGGAATATCTTGAATCCTAAACCTAATTAGAATTGGTATTATATATTTAATTATTTAAATATTTTAGTTCAAAGGATGGCGATCACATAGACAAAACACCCTTGTGTAAGTTCCTACAGTGATCACATGTAGGTGAGCAGGAACCAATTTGATTCGAATTAAACAAAAATTTGAATTTATTTAATTTTTAAAGTTAAATATTTAAGGAAATTTCTACAAATTTGCAAGTTTGGAGGCTTGGTGTTAAAAAATGTGTAAATTTTAGGGTTCGATTTTTATCCTTTAAGTGTTTGAGAGGTCAATTTCTTTACATCCTTCACTGTTTCAACTGGAAAATTAGAAAGAGAGAATGAGGAAAAGTGAACAGATTGGATGAGAATTTTGAATAAGAAAACGAGAGAAAGCAGTTCGAGAGCCTTTTTAAAATATTTTTGACTCCATTTATAACCATTTAATTTTTTTTTTTAATTTTTAAAAATTATGCCTACAAATACATTTTCAACGACAGTTTAAATTGAAATCTACTTTAAAAATTTGCCACCAAACAGACTACAGAATTAGTGAAACTTAAACAGATCGTAAAAATTCCATCACAAATACGATATCTTCACTTTCATCAATCATGTCCATATACAATCCTAAGCCATCTTAACATTTTTATAATCATTCACTCCCCTTTTAAATTCATATCCAAATAGCACACTTATCCTTTTACATCATACCAAGAAAAAACGAACAAGAAACTTTGCCGTGCCATTGCAGTTCAAACTTCATCTCTTAATGTCATACCTGTCCAGTGCAAGGTAAATTTGCTAAAAATAAGCGAGTCCTTACTAAACTCCATCCAAGACGCTATTTAGAGCATAAAAAATTCGAGCAGATAATGTCTTATCAACAACACTAATTATAGTCATTGACTCCTGGATTTCTATCACACCTGTAGTAGGATCGTGTATGTGTATGAAACGAACGTTGCTTGACTCGGCACCAGATACTTCCTGCTGCAGAGAACCCTCAATGCCCAACTTTGATAATACAGTCAGAAGCTTTTCCAAATCTGGCTGACCCCAGTGTATTAGGGGCCTCTGATCCGTGGCTACTTGCGCATTTTCAGGGAACAACTTGAATTTCCCACAATTTAATGAGAGCTCCCCTTTCAATCTTGTGATGTCTACATTTCCTTGATGCAACTTTCGCCAACAGAAACTCATAGCCGAGTCTGAAGTGATCTCTAATTCTAAACTGTCTTTCAAGTTTGGTACACATAACGTTTTGCCTTCAGAGTATGAAAAGACTGTGAATGATTCTGTATTTGAATTGATCAGCCGGCTCAAATTCTCAGGAAGCTACATCAGGTAAACACGGATACGCAAATGTAGGTCCAAAAAATATATAAATTCAAGAATAATAGGAGATAATGAATAAATAAATACACTACCACGGCAAAATTTGGCTGCAAGACTTTCAGCAACGGTTGTACCTTCTCCAGCCTTCAAAATAGGGTATACAAGCGCAAGAAATAAGAAAACTAACCAGTAGAACTCAAGAGTGATTCACAAGTTCAAAACCTTGAAGACAAACCAATAGAAGATATTAGTTTTGGTCTCACTTCTGCCAAGTGTCCTATTAGAAGTTCTCAACTCTACAGGGATCCTACAAACAATTTTTTGAGAGCTCCAAGTTCTTTAGTTTATTTTACAAACAAGTGAACGTTAATCTTCTCTTCAGGCAGAAATATTGATCATAGAAGATGGCATCATATTTTTTTTCCTCAGGAGGTGCGGGGGGAGGAAGAAAGGTCAAAGTGGAAGACCAAACATACTGAAGCAAATAAAGCAACTCATTCGGTATGTGCACAAGAATATTGGACTAGAGAGAACGAGGAGAAAAATGAACCATACTTTATACCAGATTGGAATGAACATTGAAGGACCTTCATATTCATTGGCTTAAACGGTAAGAGAGCAAGCTCAACATTAAGTCCATTCTGCATATTATATGTGGAGTATTAACATCAAAGCCGCTGAAAATATGTACTCTTGGAAGTAAAAAACAATAGTAAGTGCGTAGAATCATAAGCACCTCTAGAACAAGTAGAGAGCTAGGATCCCCACACCAACGTCGGAGCAAGTGGACCACTGGACCAAGTCGTAAGCTCCAATGAGGACAAAATACAATGCATGGTTCCTGCCAGTTCATTCTACACAGAATCCAATTCTCAAAGTTTATCATGGTCCAAAACAAAAGTTACTCAAAAGTTTATGCCTCTAAGCTGTTCACAACTATTTATAATAAACAGGAAAAGGTTTATACAACATTTGGAAGTAATTATTCCCTCCACATAGTAAACCAGTTCACAATCCCACCTCCTTCACTCTCTAATTCTGATAACTGGTAGGATAGAAAAAGACTTCAAAGGCACATACTAGATAGTCCTACATTCCCAAGTATTCATCTTAATTACTCCGTTTCTTAAAAAAGTAAATGAAAATTGAACTACCACAATTGTAAAATCAGAAGTACATGTCACAGCACGAAACTTATAGATTGTTTGTTGTGTTTGCATAAGAAGGTGAGAAGAAAGCTTAGGCTAAACCATACAATAATTTGGGTGAATGAACTGCAGGAAAGACGTGAAGCTTTTTCTCTTTAAGGAGCTCGACAAATGCAAACACCTGCTCTCCAGAAAATAACTGCAACACCAACCATTATGTAAGAGCAACATTATACCACACTAATTTGACTAAACGCTCCAAGTACATTGAAACAACTAAACAAACAAATTCAAACCTTTTGTTGTCTTTGCTTGCATAACCACTCTGGTATAACATTGGCAAATGCCAACAACTCCTCAGCTACAGAAGAAATAAAATATATAGGAACCTACACAATTTAATTGCATACTTGGTATGAAGAAAGGAACCAACAAATATAAAAACTAAGCTCACGCTCTACAGCTCTAATGATATATACCCTCTCTACCCTCTAAGCTCTTACCTTCATTCATGTCAATTATTCAAAGTTTGCTCAATCGGCTAACTAAGGATATCAGCTCTTGATGGCTTTCTTAAAAAATAACAATATATGTGGAACCAGTTGTTTTTCTTTAAAATACAAACAAGCCAGGGTGGTTAGATGAATGGATTTCCATTTCAGAGGATTATAGCTTACATTTGAACTTTGAAGAGTGCTGTTTAAATATAAAAAAGAAAAAAGAAAAAAGGAAAAGAGTTTACTAACCTTCAGATTTGAATAATCTAGTGAAGCTGATATCTGCTCTAGAAGTTGCAGGGTCACACCAAGTCGATTCATAGGAATAAGGACTGAACCACCAGATTCAACAGATTGGATAGCACAAGAACAGATAAAAGAAAGTTTTTCTGATTCCTCCACGGTCTCAGCAGGATCACTCAATAAATTAGCCAAAGCTTCCTCATTACTACTAAATAACACAAAAACATACCCTCAGGGAAAACATTTGATGAATTATCCAAAAGAGTGAGAAAAATACTATAGACTTTTAGTGCAAGATAGATTTCAAAGCAGAAGCATAAAATACCCGAGCGGCAATAAGTTGTTGTCCATAAGTGGTACTCTTGTATAGTTCTCTATGGCATTCATAAGTTCCAGAGATGAGAAATCAGAATAAATAATTGTCTCCTTCTGAAGAGCAAGGTAATCAAAATCCATTGCATTGGAGGAAAAAAAGATAGAACTTGAAATATATGCAATGTCTCTCTTTGGGCAATTAATAGTCCAGTTACAAGCGCCAATCTCAAGACCAGAGCTGAATGCCTTTATAACTAGTGCACCATTATAGCATGCTTCCTCCCCGTATCTAAGAGTTTCAACCTTCTGCATGCAATCCTTAACGTCAGCTGCACTGAGAAAAAGATCCTTCATTACATCCAAGGACATTTATGAACAATGTATTGATTTTGAGTTGCGACTTCCTTACTTTAGTATCTTTCGTAATTAACTTAAAAGCTCCTATCAAAAGAATATATTGAAAAGCAGCACACATAGGATCAACACCCCGGTTGAGAGAGAGTAGAAAAACACAAGTTTCACAAGACTCCAAAATCAAAGTTAGAAAAGCAAAAGAAAACGGTATCCAAGGAAAGGAATCTTCACTCCATAACAGGCTGTGGTGTTAATAGAATTCTGAAACGATTCCCACAAATATTCCCACAGCAGAAGCAACAAGAGGAGCCACAACAACCCGATTAATAAGAGAGAACCCAGACCTGATGGTTAGCAAAAGAGAGAGAGAACGTAAACTTAAATCAAGTAAAGAGAGATGAACTAAACATATTTTGGGACTTTAAGTTTCTAAGTCCGATGATTTTTCCATATTGCCTCCAGAAAGAAATTGCAATTTGATTGATTATCTTCAATTTTATCATCAGTGGAGGCCTCCATGGAACAAAATCCAAGGGAAGACTTCAATTTTACTTCGGTCATTTACCTTCCCAAACCATAGTAAACAGACCCTCAGCATATAGAAAGTCCTAGAAAAACTATTGGAAACTATCTCACAAGGAAATAAGCTTGAAGGATTGAGAGGCTATATTCTCTTGTCTTCAAAAGGAGAAAAGGCCACCAAGCCACTTGTTTATCAGTTGTCATTTTGCCAACAGATTTTGGAAGTAGATCACTCATTCCTTTGGATGGTCGACTGCCCTACCTAATGAGATTAATAACCACCTTACTTACACCCTCACAGGCCACCGCTTCACTGATGGGAAAAGAACCATGTGGATGCACCATATTAGGGCCTTTTCATGGAGCACTTGGATGGAACAGAACAACCGTCTCTTAAATGGAAAAGGAAGCACTTTTGATAGATTCTTTTTGAACGTGTTATCTTTCTTGCTATGACCTTTTTCTTTTTTTTTAATGAAATAAACAACTTTCATTGAGAAAGAATGAAATAATACACAGGCATAAAAAAAAGGCACACTTCAAAGAAAGCAACTCCAGCTATGCACAATAGTGCCTAAAGAATAGTTACAAAAGGTCTTTGAAATCAAAGCCTACAAGGATACATGAAAACGGACAAGGCACCAAATCTCCAAAGGATCCCTCTCCAAGCCCCTAAACACCCTTCTATTTCACTCCCTCCACAAGACCCATAAAATCGCACATCCCCCTGCAAGCCATAAAAAACGGCCCTTCTCCAAAAGGCAGATTGAGGAGAAGCTCATTGATCGTAGCGACATGATTATGACGAGCATCCATCATGCCAAATGTTTAAAGAAAGATTCCCAAATACTACTCGCAAGATTGTAGTGCCAAAAATATAATCCAAGTACTACTCCCAAATCTATCTTGCTATGAATTGTGCAAATGTACATCTTTCTATAGCTCTTATAGTGGTATTTCTTCCCTTTTGACCAATTGGAGAAGTCTTTTGTAATTCCTTTGGTTTGGGCTAATAATCCTTCTTTAGTAAATTTCATACATCAATGAAGTTTGTTTCTTAAAAACTTAAAGAGAGAGAGAAGGCCACACCTTCATATATTGGCTAAAGGCATAACCATTCCACCGGCACCCAATCATCCAGATTTCCCTTAACAACAACTCCCAATCATCCAGATTTCAACAAAATGAACCATGGAAAATTTGCTTTTGGATATATTCTGCAAGAAGACTATCAGATACCAATGTTCAAGCCAAAACCTAACCCCATTCCCAGTCCCAATAGTATTTCTCTTCCTCAAGTCTTTAAGGCTGGAAATAGAATTCCAAGAACTTTGGGAAAACGATAGGTTTCTTCACTTTGGATTCCACCCAAGGAGGTCTTCTCCATGAATGATGAATACCTCCGCCAGTCTACAGCATAGTCCATGACTCTCTAGAATCTCCATAGCCATTTTGAAAACAAGGTGAAGTTCCATTTATGCATGCTCCCAAAACTAGACCATCCTTTTTTTTTTTTTTTTTTAAGAACAACGACTTTCCTTGAAAAAAATGAAAGAATACAAGGGCGAACAAAAAACCAGTCCACCAAAATACCCCAACGAAGGCATTCCAACTAAGAAAAATGTTTCCTAAAGAATAGTTACAAAAAAAGCTTCGAAATAGAAGCCCAAAGGGACACATGAAATCTCACCAAAAAATCAAACCTCACAAGGGTCCCTACCTCTAAACACTCTACCATTCCTCTTCCCCAAATGTCCCAAACCACCGCACATACTCCAGCAAGCCACAATAAACAACTTTTCTCTATGGGCGGATGGAGGAGAAGCTCCTCGATCGTCGCACAAGACCACCTTTAGCAATCAAGACACCTCAAGGGAGCAACTTGACACCCAAATGAGAACCAAAACTAGTCCCTTCGAGCAAAGCATACATAGGAGCTCTGTCAACCAACTTGGTGATGAAAATGGGCCCCTAAAGCAGGATAGTTGAAACGGTAGTAGAAAGATTGGAGAGGAGTGCTTTATAGTTGAGCCAGCGTTAGTTTCCTTTATCGATAACAAGGTCCCAAAAGGCTTTGGCTTCAAGGATTCCCACCAAAGGAAGACCAAGATAAAGTCACGGTAATTATATGCAACCGAATAAACAAATGCAGTATACGATCAGAGTGCAAGTCATGACACCACAATTGTAAGCTTCCAACCAACAATAGCAAGATGACAGAGTGATTCTTACAACAAAGATAGAGAAATGTTTCACAAACACCATCAAAGAAAAAGTATACTAAAACAAATAATAAATCAAAGAAAATTCCTCAATTTCCATCGTTCATAGACAAGATCCACAATGGTACAATATGAAAGTGATTCCCAGTTATTAAGAAAATAATAAAATGAAGAAAAATAATAAAATAAAACTGTGTCAATCAGAATAAACAGGCACCCAACCACCCAGATCTCCATCTAATTACTTTAGTTTCTATTTTGTCTTTCCAGCTAGGCTCTAAAAGGCCTATGTAAAGTATTCAAAGAAATACTAAATAACTAAGTTACCTATACATGGGCATCCAACCCCCAAGATCTGCTCCATCCTGCCCAAATGCCACTCCTCTTAGCGCACGATGAAGCAGCTTTAGCTCTTCTGGCCTCATCCAGTGCAAGATAGCATCATCTTCAGATCCATAAAACTGTTTGAATTCCATATGCATTGCAACAAGGTCATCCATCATAATTTTACCGAGTTTTGTAGTTGCTTCTGTCGCATATATCTATGACAAGCCAGTGAAAAGTATGTGAAATCAAGTTTTCACAGCACTGAAACTTATTATGACCACAAAAGATTCAATGCAATGAAAATAGTATCATCTACCTTTGCAGAGAACCCCTTCTCTCGAGTCAAAAAGGGTAGTCCTAACATGCCCATTGGACTGGAAATCAAAACAATATTAGTGAAAGATGGGTTCCAGAGACACAAGTTCTTAATGATTTTGTAGCAAGGCTCCGCTTTTATCAAAGAACCCACATCAAGTGGCTTTTCAGTTTTCTCCTCAGACACATTTTCCAAATTGAGAGAATCGTGGCCCAGGTGACTTGATAGTTCTTTATCTGAAAGAACATCAAAATCAAAAGGAACAGGGGAGAAGATAGGGAGAGCTGAAAAGTCCACAGGACAGTCAAATTGGATTCTAAACCCACAAATATTGAGCATATGACATGGTGGGAAATAGAAACATCCACCTTTGCTTAAACAAGTCTGAAACGGAAAAAGAAAAAATTATTATTATTTTTATAGAAAAAGATTACTTTCCATGAACTCGAATGTATGCAAGCATTGAACTAATATAGCAGATATTAAGAAGCAACTTACAAATTCCATGACAATCAAGAGAAGTCAAATTTGCCGCCGATCCACTCACAATTACCGTAAAACAGCCTACATGAGCAAATAAGTACAGAAATTTAAAAACCACCAATAGAAACCATCATAATATGCTTTAGGGGTGCACGTAAAAACCGAAAAACCAACCAAAGTCGGTTCAGGTTGAAGCCAATTGGTTTGATAATTCAGGTTGAAAATTAAAAAAACCAAAAATTATCGAGTCGGTTTCGGGTTGGGCATGAAAGAAGATTAGGAAAACCGAACAGACCGTTAAATGTATATAAATAAACGCTAGAAAGGATTGTTTCATCAGGTTGGTAAGGACGCTCTCTTAAATTCACAAGCGAGTTTGAATCTTAGATAACGCAATTTATTTTGAATAAGACATGTGCTGCGATTTTCCTTACCCCCAGCCGCCAGTCCCCCCGCATGCGCACATGTATAAGCAGCGAACCGAGAGCCGAGCCCGATTCCGCTTTAAATAAGTCCGGTTTTGGTTCGGTTCTGCGTGTATTCTTCACCAATTGAGCGATTTGGTTCCGGTCTTCTATAAAATACTGAGCCGAACCGAACCACTTACACCTCTAATATGCTTATCCAGACTTGAGGAAAGAACTGATTTTTTGAAAAATGGCACAAGCATGGGTGTTGTACATCTATCTATATTTTCCAATTCGGTACAAGAAATGTACAAGAAACCAAAAGGGTAAAACAAAAAAAAAGGCTACTTATACACTGACTGAGTAATCTATGCCATATAATTTTTACTGAGAGGAACTTCAATCCCACAAGGAATTTTTAATTAATAGTTAAAATTTATATTATCTACCCATCGATCAACATCTTTGTCAATTATGGGAAGTCAGCCAACAAACTGGTAAACCTGAAGGCACACAATCTTGGATGCACATGGTTTGGGTACTAGTAAGAGGGTAATTACCACTAAACTGAGTACATGTAACATGCAATAAAAGGTTCCCACAACATAAATACTTATCATAATAACTCATGAAATTCATAGCGCTTCCGTCGTAATCTTAATGATTTGAAGATCATCGAATGAGCGTTCTTATCTAATTTTTCGTCTTCTGTTAGATTTCGCCTTTCTCCTGATATGTGGACCTAGCCTATTGATCATTCTAAGTCTTATACGGTTAAATCCCTAATGGTTGATTTGGTGGGCATAGTTGATCATCTTTTGAGGGATCTTTATACTGTTATTTGGAATGATCAATGTCCCCAAGAAAATTAAAATTTTCCTGTGGGAGCCAAGTCTGGGAGCTGATCGTTTACAAAGGAGAATGTCTTATATGCACCTTTCTCCTTCTTGGTGCTATATGTGCCAACACGTCGAGTCTCCCGCGCATAGTTCCTTCGCATCTTGTTTATGGCATATTATTTTGAAGGGTTTTAGATGACACTTGTTTTAATAATATTTTTGATCTTCTAACTTCTTTATTGGTGAGTCATTCTTTTTTGTGGTATTAAGAAGACGATTTTTTTTTTTTAAAGGAATTCGTGTGGTGAACGCAATGGCCCATCTTTTCAGACTCTTTCTCCTCCTTTTGATCGTTTTATGGATTCGGTTTTGTCCACTACATTTTATTGGTGCAAATTATGATTCGACAACTTATAGTATGAATAAAAATATATGCAAATTGAGAGACACCAAATTATCTTTCTAACTATTTTCTAACTTAACAGATGAGAGTTGTTGAAATTAAAATTCACCTTGTCCCAATGGCCATCAGAAGCAAGGATCAAGAAAGACAATCATCGTCGATCTTCATCAGTCTCGTCTCCGGCTCCGTTATCACCCACTGTTTCATATGCTCGTCTCCAATGGCTCGAGATACAGCCAGTGTTCCTTGACCTCTCCATCCACCACGGCAAC
Source organism: Citrullus colocynthis (assembly GCA_031780015.1). Lineage (NCBI taxonomy): Eukaryota > Viridiplantae > Streptophyta > Magnoliopsida > Cucurbitales > Cucurbitaceae > Citrullus > Citrullus colocynthis. The sequence goes on along the minus strand of QLSR01000248.1, from coordinate 124,985 downwards.
GATCTACATAACCGCCCTGAATATAGCACAAAATTAACTAATAACCAACTACAAATCCTTCAAATTCTTCCATTCGATTTCTAATAATGGCTTCCGATTCCTACCGATCTTTCGGTCCGATTTCTCTCTTCTCTCCACGCTCGGTGATCGGAGATTATGGGTTCCGCTTATTCTGCGTTTTATTGGTGCAAAAATAAGCACCCCTAGCGGCTGGTCGATCGGAGGGAGCTGTCGTCGCCAAACTTGGTCGGAGGGCGCTGACGGGCTGCGTTCGTCGGAGGTTAAGGGCGGTGCTGGTGCAGGTGTGAACGAGCGAGAGCGAACTAATTCGGGGAGTGGGAATTGGGAAATATCGAGAGAGGGTGTGTGTGGGGGGGAGAGACGAACGAGAGGGACATGGGAGAGAGAGGCTGGCGGCTGAGGGTTTTTTTTTCAGACTAAATTATACCAAATATGAATTTTTAAAAGTTTAAAAACACTTTTAGAAATTGTCATTTCTAACCATGTTTGTTCAATAAATTCATTTCTAAATATATTTGGGAAATACATTTTTAACTATGTTTGTTAAATGAATTCAACTCAAGGTTGTCGACAAGCTTCTTCATCTATTGGTGATTGCTTAAATGACTTTAGGTTTATCTCGACTAATCAATCCATTCCTAAAGATATTATGCATAAGGCTCGGACAAAACTTGGTGAAAAAATTAATTATCAAAAAGTTTGGAGGGCAAAAGAATGCATAGTAAGGTCATTAAAAGGTGATGCGGTTGATTCATACAGCTCGATTCCAAGGTTTTTTTTTTTTTTTGGAAGTTGAAGAAATGAATCCAAGTATGACCACTAAAGTATCTTTTTTATAAAATTTCAATCACTGTCTATCGCGGTAGACAATGATAGACACTTATCACCGTTTATCAGTGATAGTTGTTAATCAATGTCTATTGCGATAGACACCTATCATCGTCTATCAACGATAATTGTTTATCATAGTCTATCGAGATAGAAACAATAGACAACTATCACTGTTTATCAGTGATAGTTGTCTAATATTGTCCATCTCTGATAGACTATGACATGCATCTATCTCTGTCTATCTGTTAATCTTTTCATGTGTTTTTGTAGGTACATACACTATTTTAGAAATGGATGAAAATGGACATTTCAAATTTGTTCCATGGTTGTTGGTGCATCAATTGAGGGGTGGAAGTATCGTAGACATACCATATCTGTAGATGGTACATTTTTAAAGTGCAAGTTTGTCGACACTCTATTAACTGTGTCAACAATAGAGGCTAACAATCAGATCTTCTCCCTTGCATTTGTTATTGTAGATTCAGAAAATGACGTATCATGGAAATGGTTTTTTGAAAACATACGGAATAGTTTTGGGGATCGTGAAATTTTAGTATTTGTTTCCGATAGGCAACTTAGGATTCCCAAAGGAGTTTTTAGGGATGTCGAGTATTGTGTGTGCATGCAGCATCTTTTAAGAAATTTGAAGCTTTCTTTCAAGGATCCATTGCTTGACAAGTTTTTCATTAGTTGTGTTAAATCTTACACTTTTCATGACTTTGAGTATAATATGAGATCAATAGAATCAATTTCTCTGAATATTCGAAGTTATCTCAGTAATGTTGGTTTTGAGAGGTGGTCTCGTGCATATTCACGAAGAAGAAGGTATTAAATGATGACAACTAATATTGCAAAAAGTGTAATTTCAGTTTTAAAGAATGTTAGAGATTTACTGGTTACAAGTTTGCTTGTTTCGAGATTAGAGATATATTACAAAAGTGGTTTCATGATCGAAGCAAAGATGCTTTCTCAATGAAAATTGTTTTGAGTACTTGGGCTGAGAATACATTGCGTAAAGAACATGAAAAATCAAGAAATTTCCTAGTAAGTGTTTATTTATATTTAGATATAAAAAATGAATGATTGACATAGATAGACTTCTATCTTAGTCTATTGGAGATAAACACTGATTAGCTATCTCTGATAGACACAAATAGACTATTATCATGATCCATTGGATTTGATAGAGTCAATTAGTGCCTCTCTGATAGACTCAAACAAGGTACTATCGCAGTCTATCTGTGATACTATCAGTAACCATTTTTCTTATAGACATTTTGATTCTGATTGCATTTTTATTTATTTATTTATTTATTATGTTGATCCTATTAACAATGTTGAATACAAAGTAAATTGACGTTTAAATTTATTATCCTATCTTCGCTCAAAAATGGTTTTTTAAAATGTCATTTTGTTTTGTTTATTTTCAAGTTTTTCACGAGGAATTGTTGAGTATGACTTAAGCTTTTGGCCCATACCAAAAAGCTTTTTATTAAGGGTTTTCGACATAAAAGGCCTTAAAATAAGGGTTATATTTCATTAATGTCTTGGACATTTCATTTTTTATAAAAAAAAGAAAAGAAAAGAAAAGAAAAGGTCTATTTGGCTTTGTTTTTCCATGTCAGTGGCTATTTACAATTTAGGCCTTCACACAAATATATATATATATATATATAGAGAGAGAGAGAGAGAGAGAGATTCTCTCTCTTCCATGCATAGGCTTAGGGCTTCAGCTCCTTCCTCCTCCCTTTCTTTTCTCCTTCTCGCTGGTGTGAGTTGCAGGCGGGAGATGAACAACGTGGTGAGCAGATTCAGCGCATCTTTCGGCACTGGGCAAGCAGATCCAACGTGGGGGGAGCAGATGTGGCGCGGGATGAATCAACGACATAGGGTTCTAGATGAAGACGGTCAACGACACAGGGTGTTTATATTGTACTGTCATATGGATACGATTATATTGAAACTACTTTGTTTTTTTTCGATATATACTATGATGTATATCTTGAAATTTTTATCGAGACTTTCTTTTTATGATATATATACTAATATATATTGAACATTAAGTTCATTTGTGATTTATATATGGTCGTAAATAGTTTTGTTTATCTAAAAATCATGAGGTTTTAAATTGAATTTGAAACGATCACATTAATTGAGAATTAGAGATTTCTATTAAGGAGTTTCTATTAAATTTACTTAATGGAATTTAGTTAATCTTAGTAATATATTTCGTATATTGGTTAGAATATTTGCGAACATCTAAGACAAATATTCTAATTTATATTTCAAAATAGCCACAAATCTAAACTATGATATATATGAGATAATAACGCAAAATATAAACAAACTCAAAATAAACAATGAACTATAATAGACAAACTCAAGTAAGTCATACCATCATATAGAAATGAGCTCTTTTATAATATAGCAAAAGGAACCAAAATATTTACAAATATAACAAAATTACTGTTTTTCTGCGATAAATCGCGATAGACTGTGTATTTTACTCTTAGTTGTAAATATTTCCAACAATTTTGCTATTTAAGATAATTTCTTTGTAAAAATTGCGTTAGAATAACATATGTATTACAAGCACACAAGCAATCCTTAATTAGGTCATACCTAAATACCTTGGATATATGCCAAATAAACAATGGAATATATTAAATATTACTCAAACAAACCGTGAAATATATCACACAATATCAAAAGTCAAACGTAAATGCATCTTCTCTCTTCAATTGAAAATGGAAAAAAAATATACTAAATGCATTTTATCTCCCCAATAAAAAATGAAAAAGCCATATTAAATGCGTTTTTTCTTCCCATAATAAATGCATTTTCTCTTCCCATTATTAAGGGAGTCTCGTAAATAGAGAAATATATATATAAATTGAACAAAAAATTAATAAAAAATGGCAAATTTGTCCAAAATTAACACTAAAATCCATTATTAAAAAAATCCAAAATTAAAGACATTTAAAAAAAAATATATGACGGTTCTTTTTTATTTATTTATTTATTTTTATTTATTTATTATTATTTTTTTTTAATGTAAAAATCTCTTTTATTAATTTTAATACGTCTCCTTTTATTTTTCAATTGTTTTCAACTGTCATAAAACATTTTAACGTTAGAGATCTAATGTTTTGACTGTTACTAACGTTTTTGACCGTTTGACCGCTACATATTCAAAATCAATTCTATAGATTCGAAATGTTTCAGAATTTTCCTACATATAAAAAGATCAATATTCAATTTGAAGATACACACAATTTTCTTCTCCTCTGTCTTCATTTCCGCAAAGGTTTTCTTGATTCCATCGAGGTCTTGCCACAATTGATTTAAAGGCAGTAATTAGTTTATGACACAACTACTATTCTGATTGATATTTGGTTCCAATAAGTAGATCTGTGAAGAAGAAGAATAAGAACACGGCAAGGAATATCGTTAGAGCTTATAGGCTCGGACTGCAGTTTTGAATTGATGAGCAATTATTTGTTTTCAACTTAACGAATATGTAATTTATCTTTTTGATCTATTGTTGAATAGAAGAGTTCTGTCTCTTTCAAGTTCTCCTATGTTTTGTGGGTTTGTTCTTTTTGCACGGAGAAATAAGAATGCGTTAGATCTTCGATTTGGAGAGTAATGGCACCATGAAATTAATAAAATCGTGAATTTGATTATTATTTAATGTATAAAATTAACTATTTAAGATCAAGTTTCTACAAATGTAAGTTTGTGCAATTTTTGTCTAATGGTACTATTTTTACAACTAAACAAGTTTAATGGTTCAATTTAATCATACATGAGTACGAGAGCTCAATTACATATTTTATGAGTGGTTTTGGAAATTTACCCTAACATTAATGACAATTCACTTTATTTTTTTCCTCTGTGACGCCTCACCACATTCGAGAGCTTTCATTACAATAAGGAACTACACTAACATAGCTATAAATCACCAAAATTTGCAATTTATGAAATATTGTTTTCAAGATGTTGTAAAACAGTCTATGATCTCTGATCTTCAAATTTTGATATGCATCAATAATCTGACAGAATCATTACTTTAACAATACTCATGTGCTAAAGGAGAAAGAGTTTCCTCTACCTCTCTAATTTTATACTTCAATAGGTGTCGCACTCTTGATACACAGCAATCAGCTTGAGAAGGCGTCGTGCCAGCAATCTCTTCATTGCTGGGGGAATGGATAACTTGACCCACCGATTTGGGCTAACAACAAAATTAGTCAGCAAAGACAGCAACCCGCTTATGCATGCAGGTCCTTGTTTGAACTCCAAGCTGGAGCTTTAGGCCCCACACCGTCCCCTAAGATTGCCGTTCCATTTTCAACACTTATTAGGGGATCGGATTCACTTTCCTTCACCTACAAATAACATCATGTAGACTAAACTGTTTCAGTTCCATGGCGGTAGAGCAAGACATAACATGTCAATGGCAGAATTAGTAATAGTACCTGGGATAGTTGTGCTGATGATACTTCATTAGACTTCTGTTGGCTCTCGAGGGTGCAGCAATAGGAATAGAGAACCATTCCAACTATGGCAACCAAGATTCCCAAAATGTTCCGCCAACTAAATGGGTCGTGAAGCAGAACATACCCAAACGCCAAAACTAAACAAGTTTTTAGATGTCCTAGAACCTGATATGTAACTGCAGAAGTCTTTCCAATAACCAGAAAGGTACTGAAGTTGACTGACACAGAAATAAGGCAGGAGAGTACGATAAAGAACTGTACACAGAAGCACAAATGTCAGAAGTAATATAGTTAGGAAGTGGGAAGAGGATAGGGGTCAGTAGGGAGCTTAGTTGTTAAGATCTCACCAGCACTTGGGGAGTGTATTTGAAAGCAAAAACATTTAGATCAGTCAGACACCAATCCAGAAATGGGCCAGCGATGAACAGAGTTAATGCCTGATAAGGACAAGATTGGTATAGAAGTTGTGTTGAAGAAACTTTGAACTTTTTCTGAATGGTGTTTGTCATCTACGTTTAACTGGTCAAGGTCTTGAACAGAAAGGGAATTTTCATATTCACGTTAACTAGCAAAGGAGAAAGGTGCTAGCAACTAATCATATGCTTGCTAATAAAAATAAATAATAAATCAATTAGTAGGTCAGGTGGCCTCATGACAGACACTCTCTCCACTCTGCAAATAGATAATCGATCACTTAGACCAGAAAGAGAGCAAATTAAACCAATGCTTCCCACAAGACATGCTTTAACCCACACATGAAAGCCAGTCATCAAAAGGCATGCAAAGTAAACACCAAGAGTAGAAGTAACTCAGCCTAGGATACAATCTGTGCAACACATGTGGTAAGAACTGCAAGCAGAGACAAGAAAGACCCAAGGGCATTTAATTGTAGATCCGTCACAGTTGCAATCCCAACACCCAGGAGGAGGATCGTGAGTGAAAACTGGATGCTTTTACTGCAATAGCAGTAAAAATGTCAATATGCTGCCAGATAGTATATTTAGACAGGACAGTATAATAAAAACCAAATACGTATATGTTCGCAGCTAAACTACCCATGTGATAAATATAATTTAACAATAAAAGCATCATCATGTAAAGCGCTCACAGTTTGACCAGGAACCAATAGAATATGGATGGAATTATCGTAGAAGTCACACAATACATCAATATTTGAAAGAAAATCAGTCCAAGTGGGTTGTCCTTTTTTTTTTTCTCTCTTTTTTTTGTGTGTGTCTGTGATGAGAAACATTCAATTAGAATATCATTAATGGTATGAAATTACAAAAGGGTAACAAGTGCCATGACGGATTTCATAATGTTATTCTACTGGGAAATGAGAGAAGATTGTAATCACAGAAAAAAAGGAAGTAAATGTATACCAAAAGAAAGATGTGTACACAAGGTGATTAAAAAACTGTGAGACGTCCGATTCCTTGTCATAAACAATGCGATGGTTTCACTCAATCCAAATGGACCATTGATAGGCTTTGATGATGAAAGTCCACAAAATCTCCCTATCCTTCTTAAGAGGGTGATCGTTAAGCAACATATGCATATGAATAAGGGGATCATTAGGGAAGACCATGTGATATTGAAGGATCTGAGGAGAGGGGGGACCCTTAATCAATTCTTGGCTCCTGGGAATTTCTTTAAGCAACACAATCTCTTCTGGATACATTTTCCATTCTCAGCTTAATCAGTACAGCATAAGATGATGCTTCACGGAGGAAAAAGATAGAATAGATAGCAAGGAACAAGGCAAAGACATTGGGGAACACCAAGGCCTAACCTTAAATCCTGAATAAATACCTCAAGTCCTCAAGAAGAGTAATCTAATTACATCACATGATTGATGTATATCTGAATATGTTGAAAAACCAAAGCACATCATTCATATGTTACAACTTGATGTTCCTTTTTTTCTTTTTATTTAATTATTTTTTTAGACAAGAAGCAATTTCATTGGCAATATGAAATTGTGAGGGGGAAAGAAAGAAACTCCAGTCCAAAGGAGATTACAGAAGGGATTATAAACCAGCACAATGCGTATTGAACCTATAACCTATAATTACAGATACAAGTCTGTGCACTTGAATAATTCAAGTTACAAGTTTATTCGATTTAAATAATTCTAGTTAACTTCTAGACTTAATCCAACTTCCCCTTGTAACAATTGAATCAGCTTGATCAAGCTGTTTGAGTTGTTTAGTTTATAAAATATGCAGAAATTAAAAAAATATGTATGAAAATTAAGTACATTCAGAAACTTATTTGGCCTATTTTCATATTAAAACTAAAAATATCATTTCAGTAAGCTAAAATGTTTGAAAAGTTTTGCTTCAAATTTTTTAGGATAGTTGTAATGAGTAGCAAAATTGATTATCATATTTTATTGCAAAGATGATAATTTTTAAAATTTTTGGGTATATCATTGATAGACTGTACCACTAATATACCATTTTCATAGTCTATCAATGATAAACCTCTATCAATCTATCACTAATAGATCGTGATCTATTATTGATAGATGTTTAACATTAGTCAACCATTTTTATATCGATTGCTGATAAACAATTTTATGTATATTGGCGATAGATTATTATTACTAATGAACTATGTTTATGTCTATTAGCAATAATTTCTCTATCTGATAAACTATTTGTATGTCTATCATTAATAGAACGTTTTCATGTGTATCATTGGTAGACCATTTCTACATCTATCAGCGGTAAATGTCTACCATAGATGTGTGGTACATATCTATTATTATTAGACATAAAAAATGGTATTTTAGTGATACATTGCTATTAGTAATTTAATATTATTTTATTTTGTTATCACTGTTTTTGTTATTGATATTAAGTTACTACTAATTTTCTACTTTTACTCTGTTGATTTGATACATCGATGATGGATCAAATGAACAAGCAAATTAATCACTAAATGGTAAAATATCATCAATATACCATTTTTAATCCTATTGATATGATATATTAGTGATAGAATTAATTACAAATAAGTATGTTAGGTATCACATGAAAGTTAAATGTCCTTTGTACATACCAATATAAAACATTTGTTTTATATTGATAAGGTATATCAGTAATAGACCCAACAACAAGTAAGCATGCTAACAACAATTGGCATACAACTATAGACCTAACAACAAATAAGCACGCGAACAACAATTGGTATAAAACTAAGTGAAATTTAACTCATACATTTTTGTATTTATTGATATAGTTATTAACAGTGTACCTAATAGTGATTAAGCATGCAAATAATTATTGAATTTATTACTAATACACCTTTTTATGTAATATATCGACGATAAACCTAATAATAAATGAGTATGTAAACAATCACTAACAGAAAGTAAAAGTTAAATAACATTTAAGGTTGTTTTCAAATATAGGAAAATGAACCAAAATATTTACAAATATAGCAAAATTTTATTGTCTATCTGTGATAGACAGCGATATACTACTACTATTTGTGTCTATTTGTGTTATGATAGAAACAGATCTCAGTCTATCGCGATCTATCGCAGATAAATTGTGATATTTTGCTATTATTTGTAGATATTTTCAACAATTTTGTCATTTAAAATAATTTCTCTACCATTTACATTTTTTTAGTATATATTGATATGATAAATCAAACATAGACCCTATAACAAATGAGCATTCAAACAATCATGAATAAAAAACAACTTTAAATATCACTAATACACCATTTTTAATTCTATTGATATGGTATATCAATGATAAACCTAATACCAAATGAGTATCCAAGCAATCATAGATAGAAAACAAAAGTTAAATATCATTCATATAATATTTTTTATTTTATTGACAATCTATATCCATAATAAACCTAAAGAGAAAATGAACATGCAAGAAACCACCTAATAGTAAATGAGGTAATTACTTATATTCCATTTTATATTCTATTGATATAGTATATCATAAACATAATAACAAACAAACATACAAACAATCATTGATAGACACCTATCACTAAAAGATCTCAAATAGTGCTAGGTCTCTTAGATAAGTCTATTAGTGATAGACCTTAGTTATTGATAGGTGTATCACTCTTATACCTCCGTTAGTGATAGGTCTATGGGTTCAATCCATGGTGGCCAATGGCCATATACCTAGGAATTAATATTCTATGAGTTTTGTTGACACCCAAATGTTTTAGGGTCAGATGGGTTGTTCTTGAGATTAATCGAGGTATGCATAAACTAGCCTAGACACTGATGGATATCATATAATATATATATATATATATATTAAAATCAACGGCATTTTGGAATGAGCTTGAGATTTAGCAATATTTTGTGCCTCAATATACAAAAATTCCAACAAAATCTTTATGAATGAAGTACTAATTTCATCTAAAATAGCAATAAGAAAGGTGAGGGAAAACACGCCTGATGACAAATTACCACTTACCCAATTCTCATTCCTAACACACTGTAGATAATCAAGTAAAGATCTTGATACAAAATCATAACAACAAAACTGAATGGAAGCAAAGGCCTCTTGCTTAAGAATTGGAAAAAAATTGCCTTGTACATGAAGGTTTCAACAGTTATTAGACTCACCTGAACTTTTTCCTGAAGAAAAGGGTCTCCAAAAGGACAGTACAGGGGATGATTGCCAGTTTCGTCATCTGGTATAGCAATCAATATACTCTTTATTCAAGGACTAGGGAGATTTAAATAAAGCAATACTTGATTTCATAATTAAAAATAATTCGTGAGAAAATAAAATCATTAATGTTATACAAGTAAAGAGCATGCTCAAAGAGAGCAAATTTATTGCTCATAGGATCTAAGATTTCAGACTTGACATAGTATCTTAGAAAAAGAGGATAAATTATAAGGCCATATAAAGGATTAAACATTCAAGTCACAAATGTGACTTTACCTGGTAGAAGCCAACAGAGTTGAAGCCCAAGCTAAGATTTAGAAGCCCAATTGAGATTCCATTTAGTATTCCAAATCCCATTACAGCTCTTGCATCAAAAGGCTTATGTTCAAACAGTTTCATCAACAGTGCCACATGAAGGGAACAAAATGTAACAAGCAGATGCCAGCTTGTCAATGTAGTGGCTGTGCATCATCCAAGTTCCATTAATGAACGAGCTCACATACAAAGGATAAAGAGACAAGTATCAACAGGTAGCTTATGCTCATAGTTTGGCGTAAATAAATAGACCGAAAGGGAAAGTCACTCTTCTTATGATAAATTCAAGAACTGTACACTGATCTAGTTTCAATAGATTACAATTTTTCTGGAGGCATGTGACAAGTTGATGATGTGCTAGGTCATTTTGAACTGAAATTTAGTAATGTTATATTCAGACAAAAAATATAAGAGAGTAGCTCATAGGCTGAAAGACTGAACTAAGTTTCTTTTATTAACAAGATATAAGTATGGAAAAATTTAATCTTCTCAACTCAATCTTTAACACTCCTATCACATGTAGTTTCGTAATTAACTTTGATGCACTAGATCTCACAAATCAATTATTAATATGAAACTAAAAGTAAAGGACATAAGGATTTAAAACAAGACCTCCTAACTGGATTTCATGTTAAATTATTGACTGACATAAAAGCTTAAGTTGGAGAAGGATAAATTTGATCTTTTAAAATCATGTTATTAACACAGGATGAAAGTGAATACTACATGAATTTACAAAGAATAGAAGTTCATTAAAAATTAGTAATGCACTTCGGTGGCAGGAAAACCGAAAGCACAAATAAAACTTCTCTGTTCGGCTTAAAGTGTTCAGTCAAGAATAGATCTAAGTCTACCAAATCCAAGCTCTGGTGGCGAATCTTGCGATCAATGAAAACTTGATGTGAGATAACCAAGCCTATGATTCTTGTAGATCCAGAAACCAATTCTTAGAAAAGTTAAATGTTCGTGCCTCAGTTGGGAGGAGAATAGAAACGTCAATATTGCTCACGGATTATAGTCAAAATAGATGTAAACGAGAGGGCGTGAAATTAAGGGTTTGGAGCCTAAACGGAATATATATATTTAGCAACTCACCGAACGTGAAACCGAGTGTGCTAATAAGCGCCTTGTTGCATATGACAATCGAGACAGACGAAACCACCGACAAACTCAATGCCCCGATAGTCCCGAGCTGGAACTTCTGGCTTTCACTCATTTTCAGGCTGCTCAGTCGAGTCCTGCCACGATCTGGATTCTGCAATTCCACTCACCACCGTCAAAGAAAAAAATAACAAAAAAAAAAAACCAAGTAGGGGCATAGACTACGAATATACGAAAAAAGAAATATGGCGGTGCTAGCAGGACAAGTAGAAATTCATCAAGCATCGCCAAATTCGGGTATGGCGTAATTCATTCATTACCATGAATTAGAAACACGAAAGCATGAAGCAGCGGAATTGGAAAATGAGCAGAAAGAAACACACACAAAAAAAAAAAAAAAAAAAAGACGAAGAAACAATAATCGAACAATACAGTGAATAAGATCTGCAGAAAAAAGGAGGTAAAAAACGCAGATCTACTAGGTGGACAAAAAAGTGAAGAAAAAGAAAGGGACATACCGCGGAGAGACAGACGGAGGAAGAGAGGAGTGTAGGTGTATGCGGTACGCTAGAAGAATATCTGTAACATAATATGATGCAGAGAAGATTGATTGGAGCAGTCTGCGTGGGCTTTAATGGAGAAGGAAGAAGGCTAACAGTTATGACAAAGGAGAAATGGAACGAAGAAGAGCGTTTGCGAATCAGAATACCAATACGATAGAATTTAATTAATTATTAACTAATTAATTAATTAATTAATTAGTCGCTACTCCCACTCGTCTCCCTTCCCCTTCTCCAATTGTATTGTATTTGTACTATCGTAAAAAGTAGATGGAGATTCAGGTTGCCCACCAAATGAAAATTGAAATAATAATGATTTATATAGTTTTTTATTGAAAAGTAATTTATTTATGGTTAAATTGCAAAACCGACTTTGGTCTAATCATTTTAAAAATTAGAATTTAGTCATTATAGTCGGATAAACATTCAAGGAAAATTGTATATGCAATTGTTTTGTTCAATTAGACTCAGACATAATCTAGCTTGTAATCAAATGCACATGCATTGTTCTTTTTCAGTTTAGAGGAGTTGTGTCATCTACAATCAAATTGCGCAACCAACAATCTACTGGAACTGACACTAGTAATATGAATCAAATTGAACACATATTATCTCTCGTTGAGACACCAATAGGAGCTAAGAAATTAAACACATATTTTTGTAGCTTGTTTAAAACTTAGATAAATAAGCATGTAACTATTGGCTTTATAGGGGTCAAATGCAATCTTATGTCCGGGGTCCAACGAAATCTTATGTCTAAGCTTTCCTCCTATATTGCTTTTATGACAACAATATGTTATCTAACTATTTCGATATTAAGCTCAACATGACATGTTAACCCAAGTGATCAAGCAATAAAATCAATAAAAACAGATGGCTACTAAGTATTGAACAAAGGAAATGGGCACAAGTGGAATTTTTATTTCTTCTTAGGGTATCTACACGTTTGAATCCCAAAAAAAGAATTAGTTCATAAAGGAAAATAAAAATCAAATAACTCATATTAATTCAAACTTGAAAAAAAAAAAATCTACAATAAATAAAGCTAAAAACTATAAGTAAAGAACATAAAATAGAATGTAGCAAGAGAAAACTATAATGGATGAAATGGAAATAACAAAGTAATAACTTTCTTAAATTTTCTCATCAATCCATGCAGATTCAACCTATTTTGAGATGAATAAAGTCTTTGCACTTATTCTTTCGAAAGTGCCCAGAAAAGGTGTTCAAAATTGAATAAAAGGTCGAAGCAACAGTCGGATGAAGAAAGTATAAAAAAATTTCAAGAGTTTCTCCAAGTAATCATGATGATTATGGAGACGAGTTAACGAAAACTGGATAGCCGACTGATCTTCGGGAGCTTTCATAGATCTCAAAGAGCTAGTCTCCAAATTGACTAGGAAGTTTTCTTTATTAGTTTTGGCAAATATATTGAGGATTTGATTTTATCTGATCTTGGTCAAGATATTACAACTTCTAAGATTTATACACATCATTTCCATAAAGGTCAAGTTCTGGCCCTAACTTGGGTGCGAGTTAAGGGCAATGTTGACACTACCCAATTGCTTTTGCATTCTGTCATTTGATAGGTTGTGAACACATCATTGACCATTTTTTTTCAAATGACATAAAAATATAAGAACAACTCAAAGTATGACTCTTTTTGCACTTATATTTTCTTTATTTCACTAATCGTGGCTAAGATCACATGCTTGACTTGTATTTACATAAAATCACTCATAATGCTATAAATATGATGTTGAACATATACTTTTCAATTAATAACTTAAGTTTTTACAGCTAAATAAGTCACCTAAGGGAGAGTTATCACCTAGCAATACCGTGGAGGTCTTAGTAGTAACATGGATGATTGATAACTCCCCCTTTATGAATTATTTAGCCTTAAAGGCTTAGGTTTATTGAGTAAAAAAACATGTAGTTTATTATCATATTTGGTAACTTTAAAAGTGATTCTATGCAAAAACAAGTCATGCATGTGTCCTAGCCCTAATTAGTGAAGTGATGTGAAATATGTACAAAAAAAAAATTCAACTACTGAGTAGGAAAAAATAGAAGACCAAAATAGCAAACAAACAAAAAAAAAAGGTGGGGGATGGGGGGGCACCACAATGTCCGGTGCTACAACTCGAGAGCTCAAATTTAGGTAGCACTGCAACGGACAAAGAAGTTTTGCATGTGAATTCACCACAGTGCCACAAGACTGTAAGGCAGTGCCGAGACGCCAATCTATACTTTTGGAGAACTTTTCTCTATTAATCCTAGGGTTTTTTTTGGCCTTATTTCTTATAGAACTTTGGGTCTTAGAAAGTGTTTGGCTGAAAAAGAAAAAAAAAAGTGTGAGAGAATGAGAAAATTGCTTGGAGGCCTTTTGTTGCAAATCAAGTGTTCTCAACGTTCTCCATCGACAAGATTCACTACGATAGTAGTGTTTCCTATTCCCCTTAATTTTTTTTACTCTTATGGTTGTTAGAATGTATGAAAGTACTTTTGTAACAATGATGAGTAGCTAAATGTTTTTATTTCTAGGGTGTTGATGAACTTGTTATGAATTTGAGTTAATGCTTAGTATTTTCTATGAATATTGTGGAATTGTTTGTTTTTCAAAGTTATTGTGCTTATTTCTATGTTGATTGGGCCATAATTACATGTCAGGTTAAATATTCAATATGTTTAACTTAATCTATAACATCGAATCATTATTAATTTATCGTGTAAATTGTTAGGTTAATAATGAAAGTTGATTATGGCTATGTTTAATGACATGCTTCTTAATTTGGTTTCAAAAGATTAGTAATCAATTAAGTTTGCATGAAAAAAAATTATTTTTTTAGAGATAATAATCCAAAAAATGGTTTCTAAAATTAAACATATCAATGTCTCAAGATTACATAGAATCTTTACATGACTTAACGAAGTTACATAAGGAAATCGACACCCTTGAACGCTTTTGTCCCTTGAGTTTCGATCTTTGCTTTACTTTTGTTCTCTCTTATTTAAAAAATCACTTCACCTCGGCTCCAATCCTTAGATAAAGTAAACACAATTCTATAATAGTTAAACTAAATCTTAGCATTTGATCTGAAGGACAATACTAGGTCTCTCAAGGCCCTTAGCCATTTTACTATGTTATAATTTAACTTGTGTGTTTACACTCACATCACAAACCCTAGCCCCTTTGAAGTCTATAAAAGACAGCCGCACTCCCCAAAACATCGTCCAACAAGCTCAAGTCAAGTTACCTAGAATTTTTAGTGTTTTTCTATCTTTTATTTTATTGGAATCCACCTAAAGGGAAGGGTTGTTGTTCTGATCCTCTTGTTTGTAATACTCTTTCCTACTTCCATTCTACCACAAGTCCAGCGGCATAATATGTTGGAGACAATATCAGCTAGAAAAGAAAAAGAAAAGATGGGAATTCCTCAGTTAGAAAAGGAACATCCCTAAAAAATGCTGGAGATAATATCAGCTAGAAAAAAAAAAAGAAAAGATGGGAATTCCTCAGTTAGAAAAGGAACATCCCTAAAAGAAAAAGAAAAGATGGGAATTCCTCAGTTAGAAAAGGAACATCCCTAAAAAATGCATAAATGTAGCTGAATGAGTGAGCCAAGATGAGTTGTAATTTCCACGATAATTTCTATAATTTATAAATTAAAAGGTCTAATTTTAACACTTATATAAATTTGAGATAAGTTCAGGAGTTCTATTCATTGAAAGTTTGATAGTATAATTGCAATTAACACGATAGTTTTTACAATTTGCCTTTAACATTACTATTGGAGTGAGTTTGACCATTAAGAACTAAATTGAAAAAAGAAAATAAAAAGAAAAAGGAGGTAATTTATACTAAAAAAAATAGCCATCAAATAGTCATCACGGGAAGTTACAGAGTAGAGAAATTAAAACACGAAGAATACAATATGAATTTATGGAATTAGCGGAACAGAGAAAAGAAGATGGAAACTTGGAAATCGGAAGAGAAATTGGGAACGGAAAAAAGGATGATGAGGAAGAAAAAGGTAAAAGGCTAAAAGGGTAAATGGTGGCGGTGAGCCGGAGAATGAGGGGACAGGGACGGGGACGACATGACGGCGAAACGAGAGCTGTAAATGGTGGAAACATCCGCGCTGGTGGTGGTGGGTGCCCATGGGCTCTGACTTGCCGACATCATGCTTATGGAGTTGGTTACGCCACCGCCGTACCTTCTCTCTCCTTTCCGGCGAGGCCCTTTCTCCGCCCACTTGAGCTCCGCCTGCTTCACCGCAGTTGAGTACCTCCAGCCGAAGCAACCCACATCTCCTGCCTTCCCTATGTATCTGTCCAAATTATATCCAAATTATATGAACACCACGCACATTCCTCAATCCTTTTAATACTACTCGAGGTCGAGAGTTGGGTTACCTGTGGCTGAATTTTCTTCCCAAACACTCCATACACTTTCTTCCCTCCGTCATCTCCCCCATCCCTATTCTTACGCATTGCCGGCAGTAAACTCTTCCACAGACCTGCCAAGTTAAATAGCAATATGTATATGTTTTTAGTTGCTCTATAAATATGTGTTTTGTGACCTTAGAAATCAAGAATTATGCATACCAGGCAACGATGTCGGAAGATATAGATGTAGGTGGTGCAGTTGGCGCATATATTGGAGTGAGGAATCCCCGGGCGGCGTCTCCCGGTCCCGGCCGTGGCCCTGTGATGCTGATACATGGAACTCATACCGCTGATGCGGCTTGCCTCCTCGTAGGCCGCAGTGTACTCCAAAGCCGGCCTTAACCCACCCACATGCTCCGACTTCGCATGGCTTTGAATGTCGCCGGCACTTCCACTTCCACCTACCTGCGCACTCGGGTGAAGGCTGATTTTGGTATCGGGGCGGGACTGTTGGTTGGCTGCTTGCAGAGCTCTGTTGAAGTCTAGGCTGGGGAGTTTGTTTAATGGGGTAGTCTCATTATCTCTTGGGATTGGAATTGGAATTGAAGGGGTGCCTCTTCTCTTTTCAAAAGAGGAGTTGGGTTGAAGATTGACATCCGTGAGATGTCGAAAAGTGAGATTAACCGAATCGTCTGGCACCCCCTCGTACAGTGCTTCAAGCTCCAGTCTTGCCTTCCTGAACCCACCATCATCCATGGAAAATTATATTCCGGACACTTCAAACGGACTGCTTTATAAATTATAACGATTGGCTCTATGGATAAAAGCCAAAAACCTGGCCGGTATTTGCCTTCTTCTTCTACTCCAACAGCATAAAATATATCAATAATCTCGATCTTATCGACAGATAAAGATAATGAATAAAGAAACTAATGGTGTTTCATTTAGTTATAATGAAAGCTAACCATGGAAAAGGTCAATAAACAATACCTGAGCTTAGGAATCTTCTCAGAACACTCGGACAAGATAGAAAGAGATCCTCGGCCGGACTATTTAAAAAATCACAAAACCCCTTGTCTTACTTTGTCATTTACCTGATGTTTGACCAACCTGAATTTCTTGAATGTTGGTCAACTATAATCTGGGAGAAACCCATGCTTTCTTTACAACTACAATAACTGAAACTACAATTTTAACGATGCATTATGTCGCACTCGGGAGCTTTAGCATTATGGCTCTCTTGCAAACAGCTTTTGCAATTGAAAGTATCAAAAAAACAAGTCCTTTATATCCCCGACTCCTCTTAGGAAAAAGGAGGAGCGAGAAGTGAGGCTGATAAATTAAGAGCGTATGTGTTTCAGTTTATATTATTTATATACCAGGTGAGTAAAAGAGAAACTGAAAAAGCAACAAAAAAATAAAAAAAATGTTTTTAATCTCGATGGTGCTCTCTGCATCCATCACTTGTGCTCTCGTGTCCTGATCCATGACACACTTCCTCAGACAGGCGTCTCTCACTCTCCACGCTACTTGGTTGACTGGACTGTTGCTCATTCGTGACACTGGAGATGCCAATTTGCTTTGAATAGCTATCTAAAGGTTGGCTGGCAGCCTCCACAAGACTCATCATGCTTAATCCTGCTCCCTCCAGTTCCATGTCCTCACGGTCGGGGTGGCAGTTCAAGTCAATTTGCCCACTGCTATTTGCAGCCTCCTCATCTTTTATCCTGCTCTGGCTTCCTTCATTCTCTAAATAGTTTGTTTGCAGAGACGTACCCCTCAGTGTCCCACCCATTCCTGTTTCATCGAACTGTGGATTCCTATCCTTGAGCAGAGTTTCCACTTCACGTTCTGATTGGCGTTTCTTCTTGCGCAGCATAAGTGTTTTAAAACGGCGTTTTACAGTCAAGCAGACATTGCATGTGCATGTAGATTTATGCTTCCCCTTCCCACTAGGAGGCTGAATGCACACGATGCAAGTGCATCCTGGTCGGTGCCGAGGATGCCTGGTCGTCGTACCTGATTCCTGCAAGTCAGCCATAGTATCACCCAGAACAGCAGCACTGGCTAGCGCATCCAAACCAGAAGGCTCAAGTTCCTGAATAGACTTCTGGCTCTTCGCGATTTTACGTTTCTTAAAATCTGGAATTTATGGAGCATACAAAGGATCAGGCTCCGCATAATACATTTACCTAATAGATATTTTATTTTCAAAAGACAGCCCAATGAAGTGCAGTGATCAAATAACATAAGTAATGACATGGTAGATATTGACATCACAACCATTCTACTGATGTCCAATGAGTCGGACATCAAGGGTAATCTGTATTAAGACTATCTGGCTCTCGACTTCTTGCATCTCAACTTATATAATCAAGTCAGTCATCTGAGGCGTTCTCTCTTGACAAACTTCTGCTACAGGAAACACACAGGACAGAAATTTCATCTAGCTTTTGTGCAATGTCTACATTCATGCGCCAACAAGTATGGCTAAAACTACTATCAAAATGCACCCAAGTATTTTATTGAATTATATGAACACAATCTTCTTCATATTCCTTCTTCAAATTTAGACAAGATAAGCTACATGCAACCAGCATTTCTTGCTATATTTCACCACCCATCTAGGCATGTTAGCATTACAAACTATGTTCATGCTCAATTATTTAGGAATGTCCCCTAATTATAATCCACTGAAAGGTTGTATGGATGACTACAAGGCTTGGTTGGTACCTTTACTCGCTCTTAGAAGATTGTCTTGTTCCTTTGTGCTGATCTCTTCTGGTGCAGAACATGTACATCTTGAATACAAGGTTCAAAGAGTCATATTATCTCTTTCTAAGTCATGGTGATTAGAAAGCCTATAAATCGTAGGGAAAGAGAACAACCAGGCAAATAGCGCACCTGCTCAAATCCCAAACATTATCTGGACAACTCCACTTTGGAGGGAGAAGAACATCCACAGGCAACCTCCGCCATTTTGAGCAATCATCACACTGAGCCCATTGTTTCTGTTCCCTGGATTATTCCGGTCTAATCAGAATAAGAACTCAACACATAAAAATAAATCCTAAGTGAACAACATAATTCAATTTTCAAATGAAATTCATGAGTGGCCACAGTTTATTGAAGCTAGATTGAGACTCAACTTTGAGCTACAGACTTTATCAGAATAACAAAATTCCAATAGTGTGGCAGTAACACATGATGACTTGAATAAGACTAATGAAGAGTTTATAAGCCAAATCAAAAAATATATATATAAATACTCATTGAGGGTCAACACTTTTCATCACTCATAAATATAAAATCTTGAATATAAACATTACCCAGTTGGTCGGACAGTGAATATAGTCCTCTTGCCAAAAACTGGAGGTTCCTGAATGATTTTACAATTATAATAAAGTCAGTTGCATAATGATCATAAATCATTAATAGGTAAATAAACACGAAGAAGCCGTAGGTTTCAAAAGATAATCAAATCAGCCATAACGATCATAAATCATTTATAGACAAATAAGCACAAGGAAGCCTTGGTTTTAAAAAGGAACAGAAGACCTACATCATACTCTTCGAATTCATGGTCATCAATAGTGACAATGGTGGGATTTGCACTTGGTGGTGGACGGAGTAGATCTTGAGCTTCTTCCCAAGTGAGTCTTAACTCCAAAGCATCTTCACTATGCATGAGCAACCTCTTGTTTTTAGACCCAATGTTTCGAGCCCCTTTCTTCTCTATGGTTAACACTGGTTGTTGTCCTGAAGCATCATTTGTCCTTCCCCCAGAATTTTCACTTTTACGCAAACTAGTATCTCCTTCAGCTACAACAAAAAGGGTCAAAGAATGAATACTTAAGGTTGCATCCCATGAGAAATACAAGGGATTTTTTCCCCCTGATCTTCGTATGCCTTAGTTTAAGGGTTGGTGGTAATTGTGATGATATTTCTATTAGTTGATTAAGTTGTTAGCACTGGGTTTGAAACTGTGTTTTAGTTGATCCACTCAACTACGTATAGATATAATAAATGATTTTTTCCTGAATAAAAAATAAAGGGCCATGAACAACCTCTCAAAGGCAAATTCTGAAAGACCCCAGAGAATGAGGCGTCACCCGAATGAGAGCCATTAGAAAGTGTAGGGATCTTCGCATCCTGTTCACTTCACCTTTTCATCAATCCACTAAAGCAAAAAAGCATGATCATAAGAAGATTAACTATAGTGAGTGAAAAACTTAACCTGTATATCAGTAGAATTTGTTGCTTTTCGAAATCCCATGACTAATTGACCTCCAGGATCTATCCGACTAAAAGTGACTGCATTGAAAAATGAAATTTGATAAGAATCAAATTTGGCTCTCCTAAAAACTTATTTACAGCTCCACTTCACCTTCAAATTTGACTCCACAGTTCCAAGCCAGTAAAATATGCAGCACGAAAGTTTTTAAGCAAATGGTTTTACACTTCTATCATAAAGAACTATAAGTTGTAAATAAGGGCGTTGATTTTATCCAGGGGCCAAAATCCAAGTTCCAAACCGGATGGCATAAAGAAATTTTCTTTCCTCTCTGGAATTTCTAGAACCAAGGACAAAAAATGCATTCCCAACTACGAGGCACAAACACCTTAGTTTGGCTAACGTATCCATGTCCAACACATGTCAGACACTTGGATACTCTAACACTTGTTGGACACATATCGAAATGCTTGCTAGTGGAATAACGTGTTAGATACTATTTGAACAAAGTCAAAGTAGGTCCAATATTTGTTAGCCATGCATCGATTACTTGTTAGGTATACTAAATCAACACATACATCAGAAAAGTAATAAATTTTAAATATCATAAAAGACTACACAAAAAAAAAAAAAAAAAAAAAAAAAAAAAAAAAAAAAAAAAAAAAAA
>QLSR01000248.1:69493-103350 GCA_031780015.1 Citrullus colocynthis | reverse complement strand
AAAAAAAAAGCAGATTATAGTTTTTAGTATTTCACTAAAATCACTTTTATGAAAAGTTATCCCAAACTCACTAAAAAATGTACAACGTTCCTTTAGTTGGTAATAAAGTAGGAAAACAAATTTTCATTCTATAAGATGATAGTAAAACATTTGGGAAAGCTTTGGGACCCTTCTGAAGACACTTTAAA
Source organism: Citrullus colocynthis (assembly GCA_031780015.1). Lineage (NCBI taxonomy): Eukaryota > Viridiplantae > Streptophyta > Magnoliopsida > Cucurbitales > Cucurbitaceae > Citrullus > Citrullus colocynthis. The sequence goes on along the minus strand of QLSR01000248.1, from coordinate 103,162 downwards.
AAGCTAAGCACATTTTTCCTCACATTTGGTTGTTGAAAAAAAACAAAAGATTTTGAAAAAAACACTTCTTAAAACTTCAAAAGCATGAGATGAGTGTTTCCCTCCCAAGTACTTCAGGGAAATGCTTCTTTCGAAAGCATTACACTTAAGAAATTCACAACATCATCGTACACCTTGAGATGTAATAAAAAGATTACCAGTATCACCAGCTCTTAATTGCATGGATTGTATGCAAGGAGTAACGCCCTCCAGAACATACATTCTGCTGTTGTTGTTAGGCCAAAATCTGAACTGAAATGTCCATTCATTCCCCTTCACATCTTGAATCCTAACAGGAAGACCTTCTGATTGGGAGATAGGGGGGAAATATGCCTGCAGTGCAATTTAAGGAGCCATATAAGACCAATGGCAGATCCAGAAATTCATACCGGGGGGGTGGTCCCTAAACTTTAAAAGTTGTCTAATTGGTCCTTAAATTTAACTTTGTGTCCAATAGGTATTGTTGAACATCTTTTTAAAATTAATGCATCTATTAACTTCAGATTTTAAAATTTATGACACAATTTTTTTGTGTAATAATACGATTAAATTTTGGAAAATTATTATAAATAGAAAAAAATATCAAACTATGTACAAATATAGAAAAATTTCACTGTCTATCCGTGATAGACCACAATAAAAGTCTATTACTCCAGCGATGGAAGACTATCACAGTTTATCGCTGATAGACAATAAATTTTTTCTATATTTATAAATAGTTTTGCTCATTTTGCTATATTAGAAAACATTCCATTAATTTTTGTACATTTTTAATAATTTTTAGATTCAAGATATAAATTTGAAAGTTTATAGATCTATTAAACAATTATAAGATACTCATTAGAGTCGAAATTGAAAGTTTAGGGATTAGGGACTACAACCTGTAATGCAATCTTCATATAAAGGTAATCTTAAATGCATTGATATAGAATATCTAGATTAAGTAATACTAATTACAAAATTATAATAAATAAACGTTTATAGAATTATTCACCTATATAAGCAAACATCGAAACTTAGATATTTATCATCGTCTTTTAAAATAGAACTATGTTTTTTTCATTTAATCATTTTTCACAACATAATGTCCTAAAGATCCAAAAATATTTGCATCTTTCAATATGCAAATATGTGAGAAAAATTAAAATGGAATTAAGTTTTCCTAACCTGTTTCAAGTGTAAAAAAATTAAAATAATATGTATTATATTTCATACATAAAAAGATTGAAAATTAAAAATAATGTATCTTTTGAAAGTTAGAATTTAGAAATATGTGTTAGCAGCTCACTAGACATCAAACCATTGGAGAAATAATATATATCCATATATCTATATAGATATAGATATAGACATAGATATATATTGAAAAATTAGAAGAAAAAAATTATAAAAGTATATTAAGAAAAACGCCGAAAAGCCGGGGATCAAACCCTTAGATGGTCATTTGTTCGTGACTCTTATAGCCACTGAAGCAAAAGAGTTTCTTTTGTTTTGAAGTGAACAAAAATATAAATAATATACATATATATGTAAAACAGGCCATTTGGGGGGGTGCTGCTCTCTCCCCAGCCCACAGCATAGTGTGAAATCAGGATTGTTTCATCGAGCACCATTTTCTTTTATCTTGAAAGGTGTTCTGACTCTATTGGATCAAGTCATAACCTACGCCTTCTACTAGTATACTACTTTGGAGAGACTAAGCTCTATTTCAGAGATTGGACTCTCTTCCCCTACTATTAAGTAAGTTAGCCCCTACTATTAAGAAACTGTTCCCGAGCACACCCCTTCATAAATCTGCCCCTTAGACCAGGTAATACCCCAATGAAATAAGTGCAATGTGAATAGTGAAAACATAAGGAGGTGATCAAAGAAGGAAAAGAAGCGATTCTTACTTCAGCACATGCTTTTGGCAGAACCAAACGACCAATCCGACCAGCATCACTAGCACTCAACACCTTTTCAAAGAGTGGAACAATAGTAGAATTCAAACTTAAAACAAGTTAAGGTACATGATAAATTTGAGTAATAGTTATGTGAAAGCAAAGAGTATTTGCACAAGCAGATGCCATCAAGACAATGGATGAACAAAAAAACTGAAAATAAAAAGGATACTCTCCAGATAATTGTTCTAGCTCTTGGTCGGTAATCCTTGGCCAGTACCTTGGAAGAAGTTGGTTTTTACCTCGACCTTCAGCAGGTGGCCGAGCAATACGTACCAGAGGTGCCATTCCCTTTCTTGCTTCGGAATTAACTGCAGTCCCAGTTTTTATGAGCTTGGGAAAAATTGGACGAGATCTTTGACCCTGTTGAAATGGCAGAATGCTCTTTTCATCCTCTTCAGCAGCACTTCCTGAAAAGGGTACCACAAAGTTTGGAGTACCTAATGGAACTCCCAAAGTTATATTTAACGATGGCTGACTTAGGGATTCTTTCATATCTTTTAGATCTAAGTGTGGTCTGCTAGTATCTAGTTTGGAGTACGTTAATGAACCAACAGATGGTTGGCATTTAACAGGTAGCTTATTCATATTTAAAAAGCTTGATCTAACTTCTCCAAATGGGCTCCTGAGATTTTCTCCTCTGTTTTGTGCAGGAGATGCACTTCTGTCAACTCTTTGAGATTGCTGAAAGTGGTTGGGTTCATTTGCCTCCATGATGTTACACAACTGTAAAAGCTTTTCCTCATTAATGCCATTTCGAACCACTTGATCCTCAACAGAAGTAGGTGGCAGAAAGCCAACAGTACCAACTGTCACTGCATCAAAGCCATTAGAAATTTCATCTCTCCGGATCTGCAATAAAAAGAAATAGAGCTCCATATGAATCCATGCTGCACTTATTATATGAAAACAGTAATGAACACTATATGCAAGCCTGACTTATAGGAAACTATCAATTTTAGACTTCTATCACTAATAAAATCTATAGTGATAGACTGTCCACATGTAGAAGTATACATGTGATGTGATAGAAGTTTATCACTTATAGAAAAGTCTATCATTGATTAACATTGATATGATCTAAATTCTCTCCCCAATGGATATGATCATAACAGAGAAAGCTTTGTTCTTAACCACCTTCCTAATGTAGTTTACTGTAAGGTCATAACAAACTCTCCCCATGGATATGGTCTAAACTTTTATTCGTCATCCAACATTTTAAGGTGCCTCCAATTTAATTTATTCTGTGCTTGTTTTGGTAGTAACAAACGCGGCAATAAATATAGGCTAGCAAGGTCGACCTCAATATCATTGGATGCAGAAACATCCGAAGACAGGAGACAAAATGCAGGTAAAAGTTCCCTCCTATCAATTCTGTCATTGTTCTTAAAGAATAAGTTGCTAAATAGCAGCAATTAGTGTTGATATTTTGAAAGAACCATGCAATTAGGGAAAATTGTGAAGAAGTTTGATTAGGACTTGAAAATCATGAGGAAGAAATCGAGAGGAAATCAGGAGACTTCGAGAAGAGGACAAATTGAGAGGAAGAATATGAACAGTTAGGAGGAAGAAGAAATGGGAAGTCGTGCATCGTTTAGGGTGTAAACTGTGTGTGCAGTTAAAATGAGGGCAATTTAGTAATGCTAGGGATTCTAAAACTGATTTTGCTATATCTGCAAATTGTTTTAAATTTTGCTAGATTTGCCATATTTTTGCCTTATTTTGCTAGCTGTGCAAGGAGCCCTGTGCGTATGTACACGCGCGCAAGGGTTCCCAAGACAGTCATAAAGTTATCATCAAAAGCACTAACTGATTGCAAACAAGCAGCCATTCTGTATCATGTTAACTCAAAGTTCATTTTATCTAAATTTGAATATGCTAAAAGCAACAAAGTGAAGCATCAGAACGAGGGGATAAACTGATGTCAAATCTAAAGTGTAATCAGAAGTTGGCTAATTCAGAAACCAATCTTACCACTCCAAGTCGAGATCTTCTCACACAGCTAGTGCACCCAATACCTCCATAATCCAGACATTCAAACATAGACTTAGAAGCTATACATCCACAGTGAATTCTCTGAAATAGGAAAAAAGCTTCATATATAAGGTCACAATTAGAAATGGAGATGGACTGATACCTACTTACGTACTTGCACACACATATATTGAGACTGAGCGAAGGCATTTAAACTAAAGGCCATTACCAGCATATTTGCTTACCTTGCCACAAAAACTGCAATCCCTCCAACCAGTTTCCTCTAAGTGATATGTATCACAGAAGACTAAATTTTCATAAGCGGATCTAAATCACATACAGTATGAAGAAACAGTGAAGGGATTAGAAGATATAGAAGATGGTGACATCAATTTAATAGCACAACTCTCCAATTTATAAATCTCTTCATGTCACATGAGTGATAAGTAACTCAAAATAAAAAAGAAGTGAAGATAGATCCCTCATAGCATAAAATAAAAGGCTAGACGGCCTAAGGCACTACAGAACCTGGGTAAAAAACTAACCCGAAAAAAGGAGAGAAGAATTTGGAGTTAAAAAGTAAATAAAATAAATAAATAAACATGTTGCCCTTTGAAACTAACAAAATAACTAACATCAGTATTATTGATAGAAGTTAAGCTTCAATATCTATAGCGAGATTCATGTGAAGAGATATGAACTGTATGGTTGGCAATAAAAGGGAATGAAAAAACCTCTGCACCATATGGAACTTTGTTATAAACGTTTTTTTTAATTCTTTAATAGAATTTTCGACGGCAATGAATATCAAACATATCCCTCTTCAAATATAGAACTATGAATAGAAACTAGAAGCGAAAACATTTTCTTTAATTTTAATTGGTGAACAGAAATAGAAAATTAAAATCTATGTGTATGCATGTACATATAATCCTTCTCAATCCTCCCCTTCGAGCAACCCATTTTACCGAGATAATGTGGAAGCGTAATCCAAGGACGACCATTCTTTGAAATTAAACTCTCATCTAATCGGTCAAATTGGACATAGTACAAGCTCAATTGAAAGTACTCATAACGAATATCCCAATTCACCAATTGATAAATCGTGAATGACTGAATTACTCGAATAAAATCCATATTGGATAGGACGATGTGATTAATTATCGGGAAATTGAAGAGAATAGGAGAAGGATAGTTTAGAGAGGGAAGGCCAATATTAGCAAATTTGATATATAAAATCGGTATATCGGGTAAAGTGGAAAAACTGAAAGAAACGAATGCAAGGGATGAGTATGCATTTAAGGAAACTGCCGTCGGAAAATCAAATCAGGGGGGGGAACTGAAATGGAAGAAGGATAGAATGGGAAGGGGAGAAGAAAAATACCCGCAGTTGAGGCAGAGATGTGCGTATCCGGCGGATCCCAGAGGCCATCCTTTGGTCCAATCGTGGGGGATGGCGGCTCTGCAAGAAGTGTTCATGCAGCGGTTGGAAGCCGCCATTGAAGAGAGATCAAGGAAAATAAAACCCTAAAACCGGTTTAGAGCAGAGCGTGAGAGAAGAGGCCATGAAGGAGAAAGAGAAGAAGAAGAATAATTGGATGAAGGAGATTAGCAGTTAGCAGTGCAGAGGGTGAAAGCGTGGAAATGGAGAGAGAAGAGAAAGAGAAGAGAAGAGAAGAAGAAAGTGCATGCAAAGCAACAGATGCATAAAATGCATGCACGACACTTGAAGACTCGGCGCTTCCTCTTCTTCAGCTTAACAACAACAACAACAACTCGTCTTATTCTTTTCTTTTCTTTTCTTATTCTTTTCTTTTCTTTTTCTCTTTGGTTTGGTTTGGTTTTTGGCTCTGTGTTTTCTTTTCCCTTCGGTTTCGGACTTTGTAAATTGTAGCTGAGCTCTCTCACTTTCCTCACACCTCGTCTCACCAACCTTTCCCTGCTACTTCTTTTAGATTGCCGACACGTACATCCACGGCAGTTATTTTAAATCAACTGTCTACGGTAACACATCAACAACTATTTTCTCACACCATCCAATCCAACTTCCCTTTTTGCTTTTTCTTTTTCCTTTTCTTTTTCTTTTTTATAAAAAAAAAATTAAAAACCACTTTAATTTCTAAATCTTTATAAAACTAACAATTTAGTCTATCTTTGTTGTGTGACAATCTACTCCTTAAACTTTAAAATTTGTAATGATTTAGTTTATATATATATAAACTAATATTAAGATTTAATGAGTTTTTTTTCATAAATAAAATAACTTAATGTTTTTATATAATACAAAATCTACATCATAAAATAATAAAAATTGACATCTAATTTTAATAATTTTTTTTCTTTTTTTCGTTAAATACTACAAGACCAAATTGTTACTTACTAAAATTTATAGACTAGATTGTTACAAAACTGAAAGTATAGGAACTAAATCATTACAAACCAAAGTTTAGAACGGTTACTCTCATGGAAGTTTAGAGATTATAAGTATTTTTAAACTTAAAAAAAAAAAAATCAGTTTTCAATTTTTATATTATTAAAAATTAAAAAAAAAAATCCAGGTTATGGCTGGAACAGTTGTCCATCCCTCACCTCCACGCCCACTGTATTTCTATCATTTCTCTCTCTTTTTAAACTATTATATATACAATTAATTTTTTTAGTAAGATGGGGCCAATTATGAACATTTGGAATAATGTTTCATTAAAATAATAATCAAATTGCAGCTGAGCTCTTCCTTCTTGTTGTTTTTTTTTTTTTTTTCTCTAATTAACCTAATTTTCATTCCATTCAACAATGGAAAAGGAGCTATCATACAGAGTAGAATTTCGTAATATTGTATTATTGTTGACTTTATTGAAACTTATGTGCTTAATACTACGTCATATTTTTATTTATTGCATGCTCAGATTAAACTAGCTGTGGGCATTTAATTATCAATTAATTTTATTTTTTAGAGAGTTTGTAAATATAACAATCAATTTTAAAATATTAGCAGATATGACATAATATAATATATATATATAATCGTTTTTAAATATAGTAAAATGAGTCAAACTATTTATATTTTTATTTATTGCATGCTCAGATTAAACTAGCTGTGGGCATTTAATTATCAATTAATTTTATTTTTTAGAGAGTTTGTAAATATAACAATCAATTTTAAAATATTAGCAGATATGACATAATATAATATATATATAATCGTTTTTAAATATAGTAAAATGAGTCAAACTATTTACAAATATAGAAAAATTTAAGCTACAGACCATTATAGACTTCTAACCTTGGTTGATAATACAAACACTATGAAAATTAAGCTATACTAATTTTGGTTAATAAATCATGTCGTTGAAGTGTTGCATTCGTGCTAGTTATTAATTTATTCGATCCATGGAGACAATTATTCATAACACTTAGACACCAAAGATATAACAAAATTATCTTAAGAAGATATCGTGAATGAGTTTAGATAAATTATTTTCGTTATTACTTTATTGTCCTATGCTCTTATCAAAATAAAACTATTTTCGTGTATTTCGTTAATATATTTATTTTTTTATATTCTTCTAAATCTTGTTTGCAATTAATCAATTATACAATTTTTTAAAAAAAAAAGTTTAAGAAACAGATATACAATTTTGTAATTATGTATATTAGACGGAAAAATATCGTAAAAATAGTTTAATCTTGTTTATATATATATAACGAAAGAAATCATCAAAGCTTATTTTGATTTTTTTGGAAAGCAGAAAGCAAACACAATTGTCAAACATTTTTGGTTTTTCATTTTTTTTGAAAAATGAAAAACCAAAAACAATTATCAAATTTTTTTTTTTTTTTTTTTAAAAAAAAAAAAAAATATTAATAATATAAAATAAAAAAAAAAAAAAAAAAATTTAAAAATTTTTTTTGTTTTTTTTTTTTTAAAAAAAAAAAAAAATATTAATAATATAAAATAAAAAAAAAAAAAAAAAAATTTTATATATTTTTGTTTTTTATTTTTTTTTAAAAATGAAAAACCAAAAACAATTAACAAATTTTTTTTTTTTTTTTTTTATTTTATATTATTAATATTTTTTTTTTTTTTTAAAAAACAGAAAGCAAAAAACAGTAAAAAATATGTATGGTTTTTATTTCTTAAAAACTAAAAACCAAAAATATAAAGTCAACAACAAAAATCTAATGTCAAACCAATAGATATTCACATGAGGAGACGAATATTGAAATTAGACAACATAAATTAAAAATGCATTGGATTATTTTCATTAATATAATAATTTAGTCTCCAAATTTTAGTAAGTAATGACTTATATTTGTAATATAAATTTTGAAACAATCTAATACATAAACTTTAAATTATCATGTAACTTTTTAGTACCCATAATGAAAACCTAGTTAAGATTTTTGTTAAGATTCAAATGAGAAATATTTATGGATATGGATTAATAAAGAGAAAAACTCATTATGTTCTTAAACTGTAGGGATTAATTATTACATATGATGTTTTATTCTAATGAATTTTTATCCTAGGACATAAAAGTTATAAGTTGAGATTTTTTACAATAGACATAAAAGTCATTATAAATTACAAATTCTTCCAAATCTTACCTAGAGTGAAATTTTAAGAAATATATAGTAAAATTGACATTTCATATATAGATTTATTTTTTTTTATTATTTATTATTTTTTTTTTAATACAACAAGTAAGAGTGCCGAGAATTCAAAATTTTGATTTTATGAGAAGGAAATATTTGCCCATTACCAATGTGCTATGCTTACTTTACACATGGATATCAATTGTGTTTTATATTAAAATTCAATTACTAAGGACCTATATGGAATGACATTTCATGTTGGCATACCACTTGGACATGTCTATGAAAAAAAAATTTGTTAATAACAAATAAAATTTGGTTAAGGAGTATTTTGGATTTCATATTAAATAACACACTACAATAGTATATTCAGATGTAAATTATATATATGTTGATAAAATAATATACTTTAACTATGCATAAAACTTTTAGACGAAAATTTTGAACTCTCTCTCTTTCTTAAAAGTGGAGCTAATGAGACTTTTTTTATAACTTAAAGATAGAAAATAAGAATTTTAATTAAAAGATTAAAGACCAAATTGATAATTAGTTTAGGAAATGAGAGGAACTATTTTGTAGGTATATTTACTATTAGTAGCTAGTTAATAGATGTCAAATTGATTAAAGTCTCAACTTATATTCCATGGTAAGAAACATGAATGATTGATGTGGTAGATAGTATAATAGATGGTTATTTGTAAAACGAGTGGTAAAGACATTGGTGTAATAAATTTTGGTATATGGTAAAAGAATATTTTAGTTTTTGTTTTGGACATGGTATTAATTCAATGGCCGGTTAAGTTAAATTAATCTTTTATTAATATTAAAGTATGTAAAAAGATTGATTTCCAAACTCAAGTACATTAGAGAAAGATAGTTGATATAAATTCCATAACGTTTATTGTATATCAAACACATACAACACATGCATTTACTAATCGAAACAAATCTAGGATCATGAATCAAATCCTTTGTTGCTTTAACTTGTAATCACAATCTTTAACGGATTGAGAAATAAAGTAAAGGCCTATGCAGGAGGAGAAGATTGATATAGAAATTATAAAGACCTTGACTTTGCCACAATAGTAGAGTGGTTGAATATTTGCAAGCTGAACTGTCCAGGCTTTTCGGTGGTATCAATTTTGGAGTGTCCAAGAGGAGGCAGCAGCTCAAAATTTTGGATGAGACGACCCAAGGTAATAGCAACAATGGGCAAGGCAAGAACAATGCCAGGGCAGCTCCTCCTTCCGGCACCGAAAGGAAGGTATCTAAAGTCATTCCCTATAGGATCTACATGTTGCTCCTCCTCCAAAAACCTCTCAGGTCGGAATTCTTGAGGTTTGTTCCAGTGATCAGGGTTGTTGGCCAGCCACCATGCATTCACTAGAATCTTGCTTTCTGCCGGGATGTCATAAGAAGCCAACTTGGCGTCTTGGAGATTCATGTGAGGCACTAACAAAGGAATGGCCATTCTCAACCGCAAAGTCTCCTTGATGACAGCCTGCAAGTAAGGTAGATTGCGAATGTCGGGCTCCGTAATTTGGACGCCATATCCGAGCACCAAATCGAGCTCGTCCCTCAACTTTTTCTGGATGTTGGGGTGGTTAACTAGCTCCGCAATAGCCCACTCCATTGACCACAATGTTGTCTCAATAGCTGTGTCCAATTCATGCCACCACAACATGCTAGTTAGTTTAGTTTAATTGAATCTCTGAATATATACATGAATATCTCTCTAATCAATGATCATATATATATATACACATATATAGTTACCAGCAACGTTGATATTCTCAACAATGAAGAGAACATTGTCTTCGGTGATCTCACCATTCTCTTGAGCCTCCACAATATGATCAATGCCACATTTTACACCATCCTCCTTGTTGCTCATGGTGCTAGTTAATCTCCTGCATGTGTGTGCAAAATAATGTTGGTAAAATTAAGCAAAATCAAATCATTAATATTATTGTTACATCGTTTTGTAATTAATATATTAATTGTGTTAGAATGCTTATCTAAGCATATATAGTTTGATAAAACCTAAATTGTTTTCGTATATGTAATTTTGATCCTCACGTTTAGAGAGGTGCGTTGTATAAACTTTTTAACCCTAAATACTTCCTTGATCTATAATTTAAGTCATGTTCTTTCCGTCCATAAACATAGCTAGCACCTTAAATTCTTTATTTCATAACAAATTGTATACCTACCTCCTCTCATCGACAAAATGGTCTTTGAAGAGCTTGAGCCTCCTCTCTTTGACGTCCTTACACACATTCAAATAGCCTCTAAGGAAAGGCCTGAGTATGGGGATGAAATCACCATAGTTGTATTCAAAGCTCTGAGATAGTCGACTCCTCTCTGCGTTTATATGCTTAAGGTTGTTGAACAGAGGGTCTTCCATGCTGTCGAATCTCTTGTCAAACATCATTCTGTACATATTGTTATACATTAGAAGCTGTAGCCGCTTCCTCAGAACCACGCCGGTGGTTGAGGCTTCTGGGTTATTCTTTAGATCCTCCACAACTCTGGCAGCCTCGTCCTCCCAACTAAACCTGTTCTGCTGAACCACCTTATTGGTGAAAAAAGGAATGGTCATGATTCGCCTCATTTTCATCCAGTGCTTGCCGTACACCGTGAACACCATATCTTGACCCTTATCTGTGAAGATATCGAACACCACGTTTCTTGTCCTAGACCCAAATTCTACTCCTTGGGTGTGTAGCACTTCCTTGGCCAACTCTGGTGAAGAAATCACCACCAAGTTTCGTTGCCCCATTCTCAACAGCAATATGTCACCGAACTTTTTGGCCAGCTCCGTCAAGTTGCGGTGGTTCAAGTCATCCCCAACCTGCAGCCAATTCCCAAATATGGGGATGGGAATGGGACCTGGTGGGAGTTTAAAACGCTTGCCCCTCAATTTGGATATGCTAATGGCAACAACCATGGCCACGAAGATCCCCACTAGAGCCTTCTCCAACAGGACAAGATCCATGGTGTACCTCTTGGATGTACAAAAATTCAAGCAGATGATGTATACCATGTTGCTTGCTCCAGTGCTTTCCTGATTTATAGGGTCTCAAAAGTCAAACTTCTATGGGGTGGTTATGTGCTGTGAAATCAACAAATAAAGATAAAACTAAAAAATGTAAATAATATAGAATTGAAATAGAGATTTACGTGGTTCACTAATTGCGTGTTAATTATGCCCATAAACTAAAGAAGAACAATTTATTATTAGAGAGAGAATTCATATTATAGAACAGAGGTATCAATAGAGTTAAATAGATTATATAATGCACTCCTCTAAATCTTATTTGGATATTTATTTAAGATCTTCCAACAATATAGATAGTAGGTGAAGTTTGAAAAGAAGATAATATTATATATAATTAACTTGTTCGTTAATCTATCTCAAAAGTTGTCAAAATATAAAAATATAAACTTAACACATTTGCTTCACATAAAATAAATTTATCAGAGAAGAAATTTAAATATATATATATATATACGCACAATAGAGATACATTATTGTAACATATAAAATTATAACAAAGACATAACATGAGCAACAAGCCTAATGTGTAAGATATATAAATAAAAATGTCAACAACACATATAAATGAAAATGTCAACGATTTTGTTGTTGAGATGATTGATTGTGTGACGGTAAAGGAAGCCAAATGATAAATAAATTTGGAAACATAGAATATTATAATCAAACTCGGATAAATTACGCGTAAGGTAGGTAGGAGAGTATAGAGGAGACGCAATGAAATATTCAATCAATCATAGATATATAAGAATACATTTGTGAATAACATGAGAGAGAGAGTGAGTTATCATCTCTCCCCCACCCAACACACCCTTCAAGCAATTAAGCATAAGAGAGGTACGAGAGTACGAGTATAGAGTTGTCATATAATGGTTTCTCTTCTTAAATAAACATTAAAGAGCTGTAGAAGTCCAGGTCTGTTAAAATGATTCAATCCTGGCGTCTCATACACAACAAAATACAAGGCGTAGAATATGAAGCACATTTGATTGGTTCGCCTAGCTGTACTTATGCCCAAGTACGAAAAGTCCTAAAAAGTGTTCATAGTTCGACAGAGAGGACTCCGAAGTAGGGAGTTCCGTCTCTCGACCCTCCGGGACCATGCACGAATCACGGCAGGGGTAGCCGCAGCTAGCATCGGACAAGCCCGCTCTCATTGTTACTCTAAACAACTACTACATTTACATCATTTAGTTTAACAAACAGAAAAACGTATCATGATCTGATTTAACTGTTTGTTTCATCCCAGAAACAAGGCAACAAGTGTTTGAGATTTGATGTACTGTAAACATGTAGTTAAGAAGCAAACACCGGAACCCGCTTTTGACCAATAAAAACTTCTCTAAGCATATGATATCCACTCCTGTAGTGCTCAATCGATAAACATAGCTGCCTTATAGCCTCTCTCTTTTCCTCTGCCCCTTCCATTATCAGTACTCTTTGCTTCTCCACCTCCCCTTCTAGCTCCTTCTCTCTTAATCTTAACTCCTCCGCCACCTTGTCTGCTTTATCAATATTTGATACTAACTCCACACGTTCCCTTTCCAATTTTTCCACATGCTTCCTTATTTCATCCACCTGCTTCTCTTTAGAGCTCAAATTCTCTTTCAAACTAACAACTTCTGCATGCAGTTCATCTCTTTCAGATTGCAGATCATTAAGCCCATTTTTAAGATACTCAATGCATTCTACTTTCTCAACAATTGTTGTTTCCAACCGCTCAATCTCACCATTAAGTCTCTCCTCCAAATCCACCTTTTCCCCCTTCACTTTCCTGATTTCCTCCTCCAAAAGACGAGCTCCATGTTCCCATTCTCTGACTTGTTCCATCAACACAGCTCGTTCCTCAAGTAGCTTAGACATTTCAGCCTTAACCTGTGCTTTCTCGGGAAAGATTTTCTGCTCGGCATCAGATACTGCTAGTTTTAAATCCCGAATCTCGTGATCTCGATCCGATAAACTAGCTTTCAACCTTGAAATTCTTTCTTGGAGCTTGGAGACCTCTCTTCTCTCTGCACTCAGCTTGGCCTTCCATGTAGTGGTATCTTTTCGGGCAGCTTCAAGCTCATTCTTCAAATGGGTGATTTTCTCAGGTGATCTATTGTTCTCAAGTTCAAGCTTTAATTTAGAAAGTTCTTTCTCCGAGTTCTCAAGTCTTTCCTTTGTAATTTTTTGCTCTTCCACCAGTCCCTCAACGGTAATGACTTGGTCAGCTCCCGAACTTCTATGATGTTCGTCAATCTCTGATTCCTGATTAATGACCAAAAGAACCCCATCCTCATGCCTCTGGTTATCTTCCATTGTAGCAGACACAGACTCAGCTTGCAAACCTTTGGTCAATTCTGATTGCCTGTATTTCTGGAGCTCACCTTTCAACCTCATGATCTGTGCGTCTGAAATCTGTAGCTTCTCATTTGCATTCCTTAATTCTTCCTCGTACCCAGCAATTCTAGCATAAACATAATCAGAAGTTTCATCTGTTGCCCCTTTGAATGGAAATGAACCTTCTGCATTATCCTCTTTCATGCGAAGCTTTTCTTTAGCCTCACGGAGCTCGATCTCCAATTCAATCATCTTCCTGTTCAGACCTTGATCACCACCCGAATAATTGTTTACTGAGGAATCATCAGATTCAGGTTCAGATTCTGTCAAGGAACATGACTCATCTCCTTCCTTTTGGCAAGTATCAGAGTTGCTTCCACCAGATCCAAGGAAGAAATCAAAGCCAGCAGCTCGTGGTCCAGATTTCCGACGTCCAAGCCTTTGATCAGGAGAGGGCCATGTAGAGGACGGCTCGGAGCCCGGGTCAGAAATACCAGAGCCCTGAGATTGTAGATCCGAAGGAATATTTTTTCGAAGCTCTCCTGTCACATGATCATAACGCTCAGCAAGGGAACGATACATGCGGTAGAATTCCTCAACATGAGAGATCAACACTGGCCTCTTCTGATAATACATTTCAGCCTTCTTAGCAAATGAATCTGCATCCTCTTCTATTAGCTTCAACATACGTTTGATGCTCCGGTCCATCTCTGACATCAAGGATCGTTTTGTCAATTTTTTGTTTAGCATTTTGATGAAGAATTAACATTGACTTTCACCTATCGTTGAATTGCAGAAATAAAACATGGAGCTTACAACACTAATTTCATGCCAATGTCTGGGTAGTTGAAACACATGCACCATAAGATTCATGCAGAAAGGAGGAGAAAGCTAAAATTTTGCAACTGCTACCCATATTCCCAAATTTAACCCCACCCCTTTTAGAATATGAATTGAAAATGGGGAGAACTGTTAAATAAAAGGAAAATTTCTAGTACGATGGAAACAGATGTCATATCAGGAAAGAATTAGAGGAGAACAATTTCCTTAGTTGTTATTTGGCAAGACGCGGAGGGGACATTGAGTCGGTAAAGGTTACAAAGAAACAGCATAAAGACAAATATAGTAAAAGAAAGGAAAGCCATTACAAAATTCTCTATACATTGCAGCACTCCCAATATACCTAATAATACCTTCATTTTTTTTAGCACTCCCAGGCAAAACGAATACAAAAGAGGGAATTGATATCCTAAAACAAACATAAAAGAGCGAGTTGCTATCTGTGCAGGACAGCCCAAAGCAATTTGAGAATTCGAAGCTATATGTTGTTCAAAGGTTTTTTTTCATAATTTTTAGTAATGTATTAAATACTGCTAAAAAATTTCAAAAATAGATCAAAATAGAAGTACCTATATTTTTTTGTTCCAATGAATACTAGATAAAATTATTTATTTGATTTGAAGACACAAAATAATTTTGAAACAAAAAAAATCACAAAGAATATTTATTATTTTGATTCCTATGATAAAGTAAAGATGATACATTATCAAGGTTTCATTCCTTATTATTATCTTTATTACTTTACTAGAATAAAAAACGTGTTGTTAATTAGTTCATTAGCATCTCTACATTAATTGGCATGATCGAATGTTGGATACCCCAACATCACTGCAGTTATACTAAAATAAAATAAAATAAAAAATACATATTCTTTTCATTCTAATAATAATGCATAGTTAAAATGAAAGAAAAGCTCTAATAGAAATGACCTCAAATTTACAATAAAAGTTCAAAATTTTTCAATATTGGTTGAAATGCATTTTCTGAGTATGTAAGAAGTACATTGTTTCGACCATGTATTTACATACTCTCTAAATAACTTCTCCAATCAGAAGACTAAAAGGTTATTTAAAAACCCAGTTCTCTAATGTTTTATACTATAAAAATCAAATTCACAGATTTATTTAAATAAACTAAACAACATTACTAAGATAGTACATGGGAAAGAAACATTATTGTAAATTTATTAGGCGATTCCTTAAGGCAGCATGGATGGTATGACTTGGAAGGTAAGCATTGATGCCCCCAGCAATAACAAATCCAAAAGGATTAAGTAGTTAGTAGAAGAAAAGTAGTAACTAACCCTCGAGATTCTCCGTGAGCCATCTAGAGTTTTTGGGGCTGACGTGACTGTCCCACCACCAGGAATGAGACTTCCGAGATTCCAACCTCTTGAATTTCCTATCGCTCCGAGCCTGAGATCAAGAGCAAGAATTAAGGAGATAACCAAAACTATATTCGTGGATTTTTGCTGGTGCAATGCAAGTATCAGGTAGGTCATCCGAGATGTCAAAAAACGAAAAAGAAGAGAATGAATTTTGAAGTGATGATTATAAAGCGTACCAATGAGTTCGCCATTCAGCCGTAGAAATCCTGGAGTTGGACGTTGACTCAGGCTAGAGAGAGGGCCAGCCACTGCGAACAGCCAACGAAACCTCCCCCCGGCAACTTCAGCAACGTGAAACTGAAAGTGAAAACATGCGATCCAAAGAGAAAGAAAACAGAAACCCACTTTACCTTCTCAACAAATTCAAATCAAATCAAATCAGCTACGGCTGAACTGGAGGTCGGTAGGTAGATAGAAGTAGAACGATAAATACAATTGAAATAGGGAGTGGGCTTCTTTTAAGGCCCATTAAACACTAAATATGGTTTGGTTTGTGTGAGTGAAGGGCACGCGCATTATTAAAGACAAAGAGGCGCGGAATACGTAAGTTTGAAATTAATAAATCTCATTAGTCATTAGCATTTGGCAGAAGTGTAGGCGAGCGAGGGGTTTGACTATTACAACTGTCCGCAACACACCTCCAGTTCAGACAATGCAGTCCACGCGTTCGATTTTAATTTAATACACTCCCACCTCTCCTCCCTCTTTAATACTAATATACAAAACATACGCAGAATTCACACGCTAATAATTTTCCCACCGTTAAAAAAAATTAAATTACATCCTAATTTTAATCTATCATCCCATTCCCAACACAAACTAAGCCTAATGTGGTCATTTCCATTTACCCCGATGCCAAAGAAATCCGAGTATTAGTTAGTAATTCTAAATGCAAGGAAAATTGGGCCAAAGATCTAGGAAAGTAGAAGTAGAAGAAGGTGGGAAGAGCAGATGTTGGATTTGACGGGGAACCGGATCGCTAGAGCTTTGTGGAAGTGAAATGGAAATACAAATAAAGAAAGGAGAGATGAGGAGTGAACAAGCTTACTGTAATTCAATGGCTGTATCGCATATTATGGTATTAGAGAGATGGAAGACACACAAAACCGAGTGGAAGTGGTGGAGGTCTGATTGACAACAATCAACAGACAGTGCCTGCTCTGTTTTCCCCCATTTTCCCAACCATGCTTCCAGTTGTCCCCAAATGACCATATTACCCTTCCTTGTTGACTTTACATGCTTCCCACGAAACCAGGATTCCACGCCACCAGTCAGATCAGAACCTAAGATATTTTAAATAAAACATGCACATCGTGATTATGTTTTTCTTAAATATTTTTCTTCCAACCTTGTTGAATACGTTGTTTTTTCCCCAGCAAAACAAATCGTGGATTCGACATTGTCTCAGAAAAAACGTAGGAAAATTGTTATTCGTCTCAAGTCAATTTAACAAATCGTGTAATTATATGCGAGTTGTGACCATTTACGCATAATTCCATTTTGGTTACAGAAATTGCATCCTATACTTAAAATTAATGACGCAACCCAAATAAAAATCTAAAATGTGGAGACTTATTTACCCCGATTGTTTTTTAAAGTAGACGTTTACCTACTTCTTACCACATTGTTTTGTTTTTCATAAAGAAAAAAACAAATTAAACTTATTTTTTCCATATTTCTTACCATAATTTGCATCATTCATGGTTAAATTCTTAAGCAAATTCCAACAAAAATAAATTTTTAAACACTACTTTTTTTTTAGTTAATTTTCCCTTTGTTCTTTAAACTATTAGTAAAAACTAGATAACAAATAAAAAATATATATAAATAATAAATAAAAAAATATGTAAATAAAAATAATGTCTACAAACTTAATTTTTAAAAACAAAGATAAAAAACAAAAATAAAAATAAAAATAAAATGGTTACAAATCTGAGCAATGTCCGGCTTCATGTTCCACTTAACAAATTTTCAAATACAAGAGAGGGATTGGAATTGACGAGCACGTAAATATTCCGCAAGGCTACCATGCTAATGAAAGAGAATAAACACCACCTCTAACTCGTCATTATCTTAAATTCAAGAACCCCAAATACAATATAGCATTCACTTCAAAATTCACTTATGGTCATTCGATAGTAAACCAAATTTTAACAAGAG
This sequence comes from Citrullus colocynthis, assembly GCA_031780015.1. Classification (NCBI taxonomy): domain Eukaryota; kingdom Viridiplantae; phylum Streptophyta; class Magnoliopsida; order Cucurbitales; family Cucurbitaceae; genus Citrullus; species Citrullus colocynthis. Next base: position 84,846 of record QLSR01000248.1, on the reverse strand, counting down.
GTTATTACTCAAACATCGGGCTTCGATAAAAAGGAACAAGTACAAATCATGTCCCAGTGTTCCTCCGGCCAACACGAGCCACAAATCCAGCTTTAATTGGAGCAACTGATCGTCCAGAACCACACTGTTGATCACACATAAAACATTCCTTAAGATAAAACCAAGGGAAAGAATGCGAAAAGCTTGTGAAATTGAAAAGAATACCGATAGCCACCAGTAAATCATATTCCTGAATACTCAAGCAAACTAATAATTAAATAATAGATTTTCGAGCACATGAATAGGTCAAATCTTCGGCTGTCATTCGAGTAGGTAGAAACGCAGGGAAAATAAAAAATAATCTATTCAAATATCAGATCTCAGATAAGCAATCGGGGATATGAACTAAGTTTAACAATAAACGCAAATGCCCCAATTCATCGTTTCCCCCAACAATGCAATCAAAAGAAACACGCAAATTTATAAAAAGGTAGACCATTAAGCCACTGCTTTCTTAATCCTGGAGGCCGTTGCACTGATTCGCAAATGACAAATTTTACACAAGAATCACAACTACGCATCAACTTCTCCAGACTGCCAAAAAGAAAAACAAAAACAAAAAACTAACCTTCTCGCATCTGAGAAAGAAAAGTCGGTTCTCCTTCGAAAGGATAGTGTCCGGACTCTTGCACCCAATGCAAATCACATATTCATCTGAAAAAAATAAATAAATGAGCGGGAAGGAAGGAAACTATAACGAAGGTCGAAATTAGAAGTGAATAAAATCACTCTATAGTTGGTTAACAAGATGTATTCCAGGGAGACTTGCCGACAGTAAAATTAAGTTTTTTTTAATAACTGAGTTTTCATTGAAAAAATTTATGAATACAAGGGCATTAAAAAAAAGCCCACAACAAAGAGAGACAGCAAACTACAAAAACAGCTTCCAATCAAGCTAAACAAGTCCTAACTAATAATTATAAAAAGGGCTCATGTCATAGCCCACAAAAACACAGAATCTAAAAAAGGACTAAACCTTCACTTGAGATCTCTCAAACCCTCTAAGAGTTCTATTTTTCCACTCTCTGCAACCATTTAGCTTTCAAAGAGCATCAAGATATTCATCGGTCAAAATCGAAACAAGTCCATTTCTTAAAATTTGACATCCTCCCCCTCTCCAATGTATAAAGATTGACAAGAACTTGCATAACCATGCACCGACTTTCTCAATTCTATAGCAGTCATTTACAGTTTTTTTCCCATCTCATCTAGAAACGAGTCCTCTAATTCCCTCTCAAATAATGTCTCAGAGAAGTTCTGCTCTAAGATGAATGGAAAAGGTTAAAAACATGAAATCAATTAAATTGGGGAATACGAAAATCAATGGATTTGTTAATATTCCATAAATTTCATATCTCCTTAACCGGCCAGTAAAACAAATTGGCAAAAGAGAAAATGTCCATTCTGAATTAAGGTCACATTTGGTAGACAAATAGCAGGAAGTAAATCAATGAGGGGCCACTTACTGACGTATCGACGCAGAATTCCTTCAAAGTTCTTTGGTGCAAACCTTCCTTTAACAACTAATCTCTGCTGTCCATCAAGAGAGCCACTGGTTCCCAGTTCGGCCAGTAAGAAAGCCATAACATGATCTGGCTGCCGGTGCATCCTATTTTATTTCATTTATAGAGAGAGACAAGTTCTGAAGATCAGCATAAAGTACAGTTTAATCAAGCATCTACAGAAATAGAAATAGCAAACAGCGGGAGAGGTTAAAAGAAATACACGATGCCACACTTATGTAGGGAAACACTGGACACAAATATGATAATTTCAGTGACAACTATATTCACTTGTCAAAAAGAAAAACAAGTAACTTTCGTATCCAAATGTGTCTTCAATCTGTACTAGTGGAGAATGTGCTTAATGCAACCACCTAAACTCACTCTTACAAGAATTATATGTACTAGTGTAGAATGAGCTTAATGCAATAACCACCCAGAATCATATAGATCACAGGCTTGGTAAATCAATGAGATCCAGAACTAACCATGTGATTGGGATACATGTCATATAATACAAGGCAAAAAAAATAGAGCACAAAATCGACCTATGAGTATGACATGTTAATACCTTTTTTCTGTTTTTTTATAAAGGACCAACTTCCATTGAGAACATGAAAGAATACAGGGGCCTACCAAAACACAGATCTCACAAAAGTAGAGTATTCAGAAGTATAGACAGAAAGATACTAAAGATTACATCAAACAACAGATAGCATGCATGCAGCAAACAAGAGTTTAACTAACATATTGATATTATGATATAATCATATAAACTTATTTGTTGAATAGAATAACACAAAACAAATGGACAAAAAAAAATTCTGAAAGTGCAAACAGCCAAAAATCTACGGCCATAATATTATAAATCTAGTAAAAGTACTAAAAACAAAACATGGTTATATAAGGCTAATGAGCACATACGTTTTACATAGATCCATGAAATTGACAAAAACAGTTTTCTTTGTGCCTTCACGAAGAACTTGAGGAGGCCTCATAACTGTTCTGCGCCTATCGCCTGCAAGCTCTGGATTATTCTCTCTAAGAATGTTGAATACCCGTCCAAGAAGCTGCACAAGACAACAAAAAGGCATCCATTATCTAATGTTAGCCAAAGCCAAGGTCCACAACGTACCTGTAGTAATAAATTTTTCTATTTAAAAAAAGTCAGAGAAAACTCAAGCAATCTTTACTGTTACTTTCACTGTCTGGAAGAAAGTCGAAACTAATGGAGAGGGGGATGACACTGCAAATGAGGGCAATTTCACCCAAATTCTTCAGGAAAAGGTTGCCTAGAGTAATATCCTAAAACAAATGCCACCCTCCCCCGTCTTTTCCTTCCTAAATGAAAATGGAAGCTCTTCTTCCTCTAATCGATTCCCACAGAAGCACACAACAGGGCCCTCTAGTTGAGCATCCATTGCACCCGTATCAAAGCCTCTAGAGAATGTATTTTTCTAAAGAAACCTTTACCCTTCCACTTAGTAACATGTCTTTAAAGCAATCCCTCACCCATGCTAAAATTCAAAGATTCAAGCAAACCTTCGACAATTAGCCCCTACATCCTTAATCTCCACCTTCGATTGAAGGTCAAATTTATTAAACAAAAAAAAAATTTGTGCTCCACCCAAATCATGAGTAGGAGTGTAAGTAAACCGCCCAAACCGATTAATTGACAGTTTTAATGGCCCAGTCCAAAGATTCATTATTTGATCAAACATGTGGGTTGAAACGAAAGTTATTGGGCTTGGTCAGCACAAGTTGCATACGAACATGATAATATGTGAGAAAAAAGAGGAGAAACATTCACTATGCGGCTCGAACACTGGTTAGCAAGCATGCCAGGTTGCTAACAACCCTAACACACCACATGTTTTTTTTGATAATCTTTCAAATTTTATTATTACATATTTCCAGTTGACTCAAGTTATAGCTACCCCAACCTTTCCAAACCCGAGGTTGACTGAAAGTGACCGATCATTTGTATAAGTAAGATCCCGTGAACCGAACCCATTTGAAACCAAACCGATGGCGGTTCGAGTCGATTTCTCAGTTTTTGGGTTTATCCTTGCACCCCTAATCTTGAGGATGTTGCCCTTTCCAACTCTCCTGGATTCTTCTATAAGTATTTATTGTTAACTCCGTCAATTTAAGGCCATGTTCATTTACCTATTTCTCATCATAAAAATTATGCATATGAGCGCACAACTGATGAACTACATAATAATAGGAAAAAAGATAGTCATGCCAACTATACGAATGACTGTATAGAACTCATTTCCTACAAAACATAATCATATACTAATTAAGTGCTGAAATAAATGTAAAATCTCACGATTTCAAATATAGCAATACCTCCTCATATTCATAATCGCGATCACTTCCCTCCCAAGGATAACGATATTGTAGAACAATTCCCTCACGGTCTTCATTTTCCCCCGCTTGATCTGATAGGCATGATAATCATTTTTAAGTTGAAAAGGGGCTACATGTGAAAAGGAGATGGCAAACAAAAAAGTATGTCCTACTCTAGCAGAAATTTATATACACAACTCTTTTTAAATAATAAACTCCATACAATATAAGGCCACTTAGACAGTTTGTTTTCATCTTTTTTCAAGTTTTTAGTAAGAAACGACATATTCTGAAAATGTTCATGTTTCTCCACCATGGCAAATTGAGAACAACTTTATGTCGGAGGCGATACAATACATATAAGGTTAAATAAGTTTAGCCAATAAACTTTCCAGCTCGTGTCAAAGGGGATACTACAATACACATAAAGTTAACTAAGCTTTGCTGATGAACTTTTAAATTCGTGTCTATATGTTCACTAAACGTTAAAAATATTCATTTTTCTCCATCGTGGCGGATCAAGAACTTTATGTCAGATGAGATACGAATTCATATAAAGTTAAATCAGTTTAGCCAATAGACTTTCAGTTTTGTATTTCTATAGTCAAGTGTCTAACAGATCAATAAATTCTCATTTAGGTCTCCAATACATGCCTAAAGTATCGAAAGGTCTGTTGAATATTCAAAATGTTTATAAACTATGTATTAGACATAAAATTTGATTTCGTGTCCAGTAGAACCCCTATTAGACACTTACTTATTGTATCTACTAGCAAAATTGGAAGTTTATTGTTCACTTAAAATCTGTCTATTAAAAATACTTAATTTTAAAAAAAATTTATATATGTGAAAAACAATTTGTTAAAAATTTGAAAGTTCACAAATCAATTGAGAAAATATTGTCCTATCAGACACAAAATTGAAAGTTTAAAGACTTATGAAACAAAAATTTGAAAATTCAAGGACTAAAATTGTGTTTTAACATTTATATAATATAATTTTGAACACATTGATATTTAATATTTAGATTAAGTAATATCAACTAAAAAATAATAACTAACCATGTAAATATGTATAAAAACGACTATTTGGCGTAGCGAGAAAGAGGCAGACCCTGCATGCTTACAAAAGCTTCAATTGCTTATATTTTTAAGCATCTTATGATTTATAAAACTATTTTCCCAAGTACAGAAAAAGGTGTTTGCATTTTCTTTGCAGCCCACGTTTAAGCCCCAAACGACTAATGATGATCTACTGCCCCTAATGGTTTAAAAAATACTACTTATAGAAACTATACACCTTCTAACGTAGAAAATAGATAGAGAGAAACTAAAAGTAAAAATAATAGTATGAAAAAGAAATTAGGCATAACAAAGTTTACATATGCATTGCTAACCTTCCAAATCCTCCGTAGCATCTGCACCATCATCATTCAAGGAGCTAGCCTCTACCTAGAATTAAAACAAATGAAATCAGTCACCAAATAGAACTTGACCAAAGAAAAGTAAGAACATACTGGTTTTTTCTTCTTCTTTTTAAGTCCAGAAAATGTGGTAGTCTCCAAACCATCAGAAACTGCATGATGAAAAAAAAAATCAATCAATAATCCTTATATCACCAACAAAATGAAAATATCATGAAACAAACATGGAATGGAATGTCAACTTTTCATACCAGACAAACTTTCAGTTTTCTCCGCTAACTTGTCAACAATCTCATCGGTCGGATCCTGAAGCACAACCTTCTTCTTCTTCTTCTTCTTAGTGGGATCAAAGGGGGCAATCTGCAAAAAATAAACCATACACATACGTCATAGTGTTGCGTCAATGCTTGCACCTGAACAATGGTACGGAAACTGCACCCAATTACAATTACTTAAAGGTTTGGTTAAAGAGACATAGTAAGATACCAGCCTAAGCAACTCCACATAAAAAATGCAGCTTTCATGCTTAGCACCAATAAACAATCCAATAGTAAATACCTCAAGAACTGGATTGGACTGTAATCTTTTACAAGCCCAGACAATTAATAGTATAACATTTAAGTTAACTGGACTAACCATCAATGACTGCCAAGGGTTAGAATTTATTCCTTGGATTTCCAGAATGCTTGCTAATCAAGACCATACAACTATTAGTACAGCATTGATTTATAATATGCACCTTCAGCTGTACATGACAGAAATGAATTTCCCCCTGGGTGTTCAAACACACAAGTGTGTGGTCCGCCGAATTACAAATTCACAACTCAAAGATTTAGATTTACTTAGGTGAATAATTGTAAGGAAAAAAACAAAATGAAAACCCCACAATATGTAAAAATATTGAATGAAAATATATGTGCTCGGAGATAATAGGTAAGAAACAGAAAAACTCACATCTGCCACCTGATCATTCACATCATTCTGAACTTCCTCTGCCATGGTTCCTGCAAAAATGTATAGGAGGATTAATCTAACTGAGTTAAAACATAAACACAGGCAACCAAATAATAAATCATACAAGTGGACAAATGGGGCCACAGACAAATGATTGGCAGTAAAAATCAACCCACATGGAGAATCTGCTCACCGATGAATGCAACCATATTTGCACTTTGCCTTTATACTTCTTCCACCACTCATCTAAAGGAGGGTGCTTGAACTTACAAAGTTTGAGTATGTTCCCAAGAGAAACTCACCACAGTTCAAAATATAATTTTAATCATACCCACTCTCGTGTTCAGGTATCTCATCCCATGGCTTTTCTATGACCATCCAGGTTCTTTCCCATTGAACCTATCAAATATATCACATTCCAAGGACAAGAACTCTATCTAGCTGGATGAAAACAAATTGCAGGGATCTCTAACCTTTGTTGCAAAACAACACATGCAGAAGGAATGGTGGAAACTAGGATACAAAATGGATTATTACTCCAATGCTAAAGCATGAATAATACCAAATAACAAACAACAACCTTACAACTGTTCTATAGGTTGTACAACTGTGTTCTTGAGTTCTAAAAACAAACAAATACCTTTCAAGTAGGCATTGAGAACAAAGAAAGAGAAAATAGGAGGTATCAAGAGAAGGTGGCCATGCCTTTAAACTGCTAGCTAATTGTGTGATCAGTGAACCTAACAAAACCCAGTCTTACTGAAAGAAACTTCTTTCATTTCATATACATAAAAAACTAAGGGAAACAATACACCTTCAGCCTTGAGGAGCAACTCAATTTCCCCATGGTTTCCCGAAGTTTAAATGTGACATTCAAATCCTAGAAGCTTTGAAAAAGTAAAAATAATAATCCTAACAACATTGTTCCATTAGGTATGGGGAAAGGTAATCAAGCAATGTAGATGCTCAAAATCCCATTTTTCTTCATCAGGTCTTGGAAGAGGCCCAAGGTCTCGAACAACCAATCAAGCAAGATGACCCTCGACGACCAAATTTTCAACATGCTTGGACAGCCTACTGATCGTTAGATACTCGTTAGCAATTATATGTCTATATATTTAGATTGTAGATTATTCATGGTGACATAGCAACAAAAATAACGTCCACCCTCTCTCTCTCTTTTTTCCATTTCTTCCCCTCTCCTCTTCTGTTCAACCCGAACCTTAAATCATAGAAGCAATTACTCAATTCCAAACTTGGTACACAGGAAAAATGAATTTAACAGGAGAACCACTCCATTCCCTTCCCATTTCTTCTTCAATGCCACAAATAGTTTTGTAGCAACAAGAGAGAGAGAGAGAGAGAGAGAGAGAGAGAGAGCGAGAGAGAGAGCCTACTAAAATTATGTCATTAGCTTAAAGTTTGCACCCAAAGCCGGTCCAATAATCTAAAGAGAAAAAGTTAAATCCGTGAACAGACTATCTACCTGAATCAAACACAAACATAAACTAAAAAGACCAGGTGGTCACAATTTATCAATACTGGAAACCGAAAAATAAAACAAATTACGACAATTGAATAATTATCCAATAATCAGCCATAGGAACGAGATACTGAAACCAACCCTTGTTTGAACCCCATGATGGAAGGATTTGAAATCAAAACAGATTTGAATTCATTATAATTCAAAACGGGTCGGATTTGGCAGGATTTAATATAATATTTCACCTAATTCCAATTTTACCCTATTTTCACATTTGTTGAACCGAAGGAAACACGATGAACAGAAAAAGAAAAAGAATGAATCATGCAAACTATGATGGATTGAGAGATCGGGGTAACGGAAGATGAGTGTAAACCGAACCTCGACGATTAGTGTTGTAAAAGAATGCGGTGCGGCTGCAGCAAAACAAGGAACGGGGTGCCGGCGCGGTTCAGCAGAGAGGAAGATGGGGAGAAATGAAAGAAAAAGTGTTCCCGATGTACGGGCGTGGGTTGTTGTAGAGAGAGGGAGTCAGGGAGATATAACGAAGAGTGAAAGGGAAAAAGGGAGAAGGTGCAAATGTCCGGCTGCTGCAGTGGGCAGTGAGAAGAGAAGAGGGAAAACATTAGGGTTTTCTTTTTGCTTATAATCGAGGTTAAATTTTCCCCTACAAAAATATGACGTTTCAACTTTTATTGATAAAATGTTGAGAGATATTTTTGAAAAATTACCAAAATTCTAAAAATAAAAAATATATATTTAAACTTATAAATAAATACTTTGCACTTTTTAAACAAATTACATTTTAGGAACACTTGCAAGAGAAAAAATAAAATATATTAATTAAGCTAATAGCCGTAATTTATTGTTTTTGCAAAAATGCAAAAAAATAAGTCTAACTCGCGTGATACATTTGATATACTTGGTACACAATACACAGTTGATACACTAATACACTTGATACACCTGATCAATGTGATCTAATTGATACATCTGATACACACTTGATACCACTTAATACATTATTGTTTTAAGTTTAATATACAGTTGATGCAGTCATGTCTTAGGTTTGATGCTCTCATGTGTTACTTCAACTATCTATGATTGATGTTTGCTACACTTATGTTTTTTCATTACTCAATTTTCTAAAAAAATTTATATTGTTCGTATTTTGATATTTTTCCTCTCCTCAATTAATTTGAGAAAAAAAAAATCAAACGAATTTATTTGAAGTAAGTACAATATTTTTCAACCATTTAACTTTAAGAAAATATACTTCAGTTGATAATATACTAATGTTGAAATATAACACTGACATACTGTTAATACACTTTACTGAAATTATGTTGATATATTTTATAACGATACACTCATTTATACTGTTAATATACCTAACTAACATACTTTTGATATTTTTTATAATGATATTACTAATAAACTTTATTGATGTAGTATTGACCTACTTTATAATGATACACTCATTTATACAGCTAATACATTTCACTGCATACTGTAGATATAATTTATAATGATACACATGTTTATATTTTCGATACACTTAATTGATATATTGTTGATATTGTTTATAATGATACACACATTTATACTATTGATGCACTTGATCAATATATTGTTGATATACTTTATAATGTTATACTCATTTATACTACTAATGCATTTGATTGACATACTATCGATATACTTTATAATGATATATACGTTTATATTGTTGATACACTTAACTGATCTATTATTAATATATTTTATAACGATATACACATTTATTGATACTTAGTATTTGGTGATTGCTATCTGATTTACTATCTACCTAATGGACACTTGGTGGGCTTAAATCCACAAATTTCAGATTACCCAAAAAGATGATGTCCAAATCAAATTTTTGTTGGCAGAACTGGTGACAATTAATAATCATCAGGAAAGATGATGTTTTTAGCAAGAGTCAAATCACCGTTACAAACTATAGTTGCTGATAAAGTCGGAGCACAAGTTGATTGTAGTTTAACTCTTGTAAAAAAAAAAAAAAAAGTTAAGCAAGTTGTTTTAAAAAAAGTATGAAAAAAGTGACCGCAACAAAGAAGGAGAGAAATTCTTTATAAAAAAGAAAGAAAGAAAGAAAAATAAGAAGTTATAGAAAGTTGTCGCAATAAAAAAAAATGATAAGAAAAAATATAGTGAATTAAAATAAAATAAACTCAAATTCAAGTTGGATTCCTAGGAGACTTAAAAAAAATAGAAGAATACAGAGTATTGAACAAAAAAAAGGAAAAAATAGGGACAATTCAAGTTTTTAAGAAAAAAAGCAAGTAAAACTTCTTAAATTGTTATTCTAAAAAAAAATCATAAATTGTAAAAATATAGAAGAATAAAGAAAAAAAGGTTGAAATTGTTATAGAGGTCATTTAGGAAAAATAAATATAATAAACAAAATATCAAAACTAAAGATTTTTCCATATATGCAAATTTTGAAATGTTAAAGACATGCTTGCAAAATCGTATTCTTAAATTGCTACCTATTGCAAATTTCCTTTACTTTTTTTTTTTTTTTTTTTTTTGTATATAGATTTGCTTACAATATAATGGAAATGTTGATTTACCTCTTATGTCAATGTCAAATCTATAGACATGGGAAATATCACTAAAAATGTCAACATGATGATAGAAATTTAATATCATATAATGAAGAGGGGTAATTTTAGGAATAACAATGTTAAAAAATAAGAGGATAAAATATACTTTTGGTCCTAAAGGCTTGGGGTTAGAGTCTATTTAAAGGCTTGGATTTTGAGTCGGTTTAGTGTCTAATGTTTTATACATGGCAATTTTAGTCTCTAAAATTTAATTTTATTTTAAATGGTATTTGTGATCATTTGACGACTAATTGACTAACGAAGATATGATGTGGTGGTCAACTTACTTGTTGAGGCCACATCGAAAAAATCAAGGACCTCACGCTCTTAATAAGATAGATGAGTTACTCTCCTCATTGCTAATTGGTTTTGAGATACAACCTCATGCTATCTAATATGATATTAGAGTCCATAGAGCCTAAACGGATATCGGTCCAATGCGAAAGAACTACATTATGTTTCTTTGGTAAATATATTCATTTAAATAAACAAATATGTCACTAATAGGACTATCCTATCTTTTTCCGCTACTACAATTTTGGTATTTGTTGACGGCTAAAAAAATGTCTACAAAGACCTTTGTTGATGACCAAAACAATATCAATAAAGTTGGTTTTATTTTGATAACATGCAAGTGTACGCATTAAGTAATAATATAGTTACAGTCAATAGACCGAACCCTACGCCACACGAAAAGGGGGTTTTATGACATAAGAGTGAAAAAAAAAAAAAGTTTTTTTGGCGAGAAAAAAATGCAACTTTTGGATGTCAGTTTTTTAGTAACAGTTTTTTCACAAATTTATAGCACTTATTAATTGTGGTTAAATAAATTTAATTATTTATTTTTTAATAAAATAAAAATATATTATTTATTTTAAAATCCTTCTTTCCCTTCTGCTTGCAAAAAAGGGTTTCATTCTCCCTCTTTCCCTTCCACGTGCAAAATTGTGTGATGCGATTTAATTTTTATATAAGTTTGTGGAATACTTGGAATAAACAAATCACATTGTTAAAACATGTCCTAGAGTTCAAGAGTATTTTGTATAATTTAACTTACATATATTCTTTTAAGCATATTTGTAGGTTTTTTTTCTTGAAATTGAAGGCAACTATATATTCTTACCACCTTCTTGTAGCTTTTTCAATTTTATTAGCTAACTTCAACATAACTCAACTGATTTAAGCATATGTCATCGACCAAAGCATTAAAAGTGTGAATTTTCCATCCAAGTGTTGTCAAGTTCAAATTATAAAAAAGATTCAAAATCAAGGATTCCCTTTTATTGAGTAATCTTTGCACGGTAACTCAATTATATAAATGCGCTAATGTAGAATGACTTGATATGTTATCAATGAAAACTAACATTATGTTTAAGTCACATCGCATTGAACAATTTGAACTTCCTCTCGCGATTGTGCAAGTTCTCCCATAGCTAGATTCCAACCTGCATTGCAATTTAAGAAAAGAAAAATCTATTTGTTGGCTATTTGTGATTGCATGTTGCCCAACTACTGGGAAATTATAGCGGAGTTAGCTTGCGATTTTAAGGTGAATGACCAACCGGTAGATTTTTAAAAAAATCGTGTTAGTGATCCAGTAATTCATAATGGTTGAAAACCCATAATCGCGAGGAGAAGTTTTAGGTTGTTAAGTACTATGTGACGTAAGAAAAAAGTTTAATCTTCATTGGTATCAAAGTCCAAGTCATTATGTATTAGTATTTTCAAAGAATGGGTCATTGGTATAAAAATCTGTTTCATGATAACCTTCTGTTAATAACATATCCCACATATAGGAACTTTATTCACCAGTGCTGTCCTCTGATAGGCACAATTGTTTCTTTGGTCCATTTTTAGTGAAAAGGAGAAGTTCATTCCCAATAAAATAGAATAATTAAATTATTTAAAACGACACGAAAAGAATCCCCACAAATTTGATGAAAGAAATTTAGCTTAGATAAAGTTAGAGAGAGATTGATGAAGAATGAGAAATGGTCTAGCTGAGATAATTGTCGTGTTGTTTAATTACCTGAGCTTGGGAAACATTCTAATATTACATGGGGGCTCGTTTATTCGATATAAAAGAAGGAACTGTCGAAAATCACATGCTACATGGATTGGCACCTTGTTCAATTTGAATATCCCAACATGAAAATCAACTGTAGCCTCCATTGTCACATGCACATTCATTTGCACCCTTTTTCGATCATCTTCTAGTTGCAATACATTGTCTTTATCTGTGGAATCTCCCACAACATTCATAGTTACATTTAAGTATGTGGTATTTCCAGGATCGTGAGAGAAACCGTGAATCACACTCCTTCCCAATTTCACATCTTCTGACGCCAAATTCACCACAATATTGCTATAACTCAACTCTATTTTTTCGTTCTTGTTCCTCATCTCGATTGACATATCTACTTTTGCATTTAACACAACATTATTCTGATTTGTGGAATTTGTAATCTCGAATTTGGACAAGTTCAACATTCTTACGGTGATTTCTGGCAATCCTGATTGAAGGAAGGACATAAATATTACGCCAAGGATAAGAATGGCAACAACAATTCCGAAAACCCCAAGACAAATCCAAGCGCAACAAGCAAATAAACGAGGACAACAACATTTGTTGCAATGCTCAGAGTTACTATCGTTGGATGTCGGTCGGTGTTTAGGAAGGGAATCGGAGAACGCCACCCGACGTGATCCTTTGTTTTGGCTTGGAAGTCGATCAAGTTGATTAGCAGCAACATTATTATTCATTCTTTAAATTGGAACGAGAGAGAAATCAGCCTCTCGCCCAATAATTCTAAAATCTGATTTTCTTTTACCTCTCACAATGATCTCCATCGCATCCAAGGAGGGACAAGTTATCGTTGCCTTTAGCATGAAACTTGACAGATTGAAATATCCATTTTTAGTAAATTGGGGTTGGTTAGAATTTAACTGCAACAAATCGAGGGTGTTTTATTTTTTTCATTTTTTTTGTTTTTTTAGAACCACGGTAATTTGAGGTTGGCAACTGCCAACCACAGCCTCTCCATCACCATCTTCAAACAAATTTGACCTCAATGTTCCATGTATCATTTTACATTTTCTTCCTTAAATATATAGATGCATCTTAAAATACGTGGTCAATAGAAATTCATTGTGAAGAGGTAACTGTTGTTCTTTGCATTACCAACACGTGCGTGAGTCTCTCTCACTTCTTATTTCGTGGTAGACATTCAAATCCACTTATTGTTAAAACAAGAGTTTTACATAGATTGTAACCAAAATTTAGAGTGAAACGAGACGGCGAGACAACTTTGTACCTTTGAATCTTTTTGTCCCTTTACACCCGGATGTAGGTGGACATAGGCTAGAAGTGCTAGATTAATTTAATTTTAATATTATCATTAATATGATCTATGTACATTTTCTCTTTTCTTTCTTTTTTCTTTAATTTTTTGGACCAATTATTTTACTAAACCAATTAAGTAAATGTAATGAAAAAAACTTAGGTGCAGCCTTATGCAGCCTCTGTTGTACCCAATTAAATGTTAACACGTGTCAACATATTTTTCTAAAAAAATAATTATTTTTTTTTGTTAAAACGTGGAGAGTATTTGACGTAGGTGACTGATAGACCATATCACCAATAGCTGGAGTTTATCATGGATTTGCTATATTTGCAATTTTTTAAAATGTTGATATGCACTTAATTATTATCTCTAAAAGTGCTATTTAGTGTAATTACCATTTTTTAAATTACTCTTTTGTCTATCTCTAATAATTCTCATTTTTTAAAAAAATATTTAACTACTCAACTTAAGTATTTTATATAAAATTGCATAATATTTAGTCTTTTGCACAACTAATCAAGCTTAAAATAGCAAAGAATTCAAAATTAATGAATTAAAACATACTTTAAATAATTCTCATCATGATACACATAACACATAAATAAAATAAATACATTAATTTATTTTACAAAACTTGAAATTTAAGCTAGCTAGGATACATAGACACTAAAATTTAGTCGATTGTCGTCCCCAATACAAAATGTAACTTCTTAAAAAAATCCAATTAACAACAACTTGAACAACTTTGGAAGTTTCTTAAATTTAATTTGAGATTGGTGTAGCTTTTCAAGTTTTACCGAACAACGCTTGGGAAAGCAATTTCAAACGAAACCTTAGTTCATGATAAAATATAATTGCTTGCAGCATTAACATAAAAAGACATATAATAAATCATCTATAGAAAACCATTCCACATGAAGTTTTAACTTACATGATTACATAATAAAACTCTAACATTGTATAAAATAATAAAAACAAAGATCTTTGAAGGAAATTATTTTCACAATAACACGAATTAGAGTATCATACTTTGATCCACAATAATTATCTTGTAAGGGATTATGTTTCTGTTCCTTAGCATTATTCTTTTAAATTTGATTAGATTTTGTAATGGAGAAAAAAGAACAATTAAATGAGGCATGACCAATTCCTAGAATTTTATCTTTGTATAAACACCTCCTTTCATGGCATTTAATTAGAAAAATTATCATTGATAGATAAATTTTGCTATATTTATAATTTTTTTATTGTATTATATCTACAAATATTTTGAATATGATGGTTGTATTTGCAACTTGCCCTTTTGAAAATTAAAAATATATTGTTATAAAATCGAAAGGCAATGCTCACTCCACCTTTGCGTCAACACAATTAGCCTTTTTACGCCAACACGTGGCATCGGAAAAAAAGTATGTTGACGTTCATTATTGGCGTGGACATAGGTCACTTTTACCGCACATGGTTGGCATTGAGAAAAAAACCTAGCTCGATGCCTGAAACAGGCGTTAGCGCAGACGGTCTATGTTACCGCAATGGTCTAAAGGTAGGAGAAGTATAATTATTTTATCTGTGATTTACTTTTTTTTTTTTTTTTTTTTTTTTTTA
>QLSR01000248.1:46143-69169 GCA_031780015.1 Citrullus colocynthis | reverse complement strand
CTTTTTTTTTTTTTTTTTTTTTTTTTTAGAAAACTTGAGAGATGCATAGCGGAAAAAAAAAGTGTCAGTGTTTCGTATGATATACCTCTGTACCTCATATAGGATATCAAAATATGTGAGGGTAGTTCCCGCTAACCACTCCATGCCTTTTTATTTTTATTTTTATTTAATTTAAATTCAAATTAAATCTAATTTAATTTAAATAAATAAATAAATAGTTAATTAATCAAATTAATATTTATTTATTTTAATTTAATATCATATATTTAATTAATTTAATATTTGCATCATATTCAAATATACTTTTCTCTCATAACCTACAATCTTATTCACATTAATTTTGTTCTATAGTTTTAATATGAATTCAATTCATATTAATTTAAAATTTGCATCTTATTCAAATATTATTAGTACCTACAAATTAGAAGCTCTAATGATTCGAGATTAAATTCATTAAACTCTTTAATCAAATTATTCAACATTCATTAAATGTGAGTCACTCCATTTAAGATCCACAGTTGCACTATTCGCATTGTAGATATAGTTCTATGTCCATGGATATAACCCATCATCAATGAGTCAATCCTTTACAAATTGCTCGTAGTTATAGTTGGGTCAAAATACCGTTTTATCCTTGTAACTATCTCTTACTCCTTAAGTCTCATCGATCCTATAATGAACAACCTGTTTATATGGTCCTACCATAAACAAATCCCTCTCAAACCAATGAGAAGGAGTGATCCCTTGTTCAAGACCTGGAGTCAATACTTAAGGTAGCAATTCATCTACTTTCCATGAAGGCGGGAGTAAACTCCATCTTGTGTAGCTATATTCCCAGCTCCCTACTTGGACAAATCCTCAAAATGGTAGGATTGTTGAGTTGACAATACGAACCACTATCACCCATACAAATTAATGGGAGACCTTCATATGCAGGAATTCATAACTCACCAAGGATTGAGATCGAGTTACCTATGGTCATCCTATGAAATGTTAGTCTATTCAATCAATAGTGTTATAAAGAAAGATTAATCATTTCGTGGTTCGACCGGATACAAACTCTTTGTATAGGATGCCCCCACGTGCATGTCTTCACATGAATGATTTAGATCAAATCGTTTGTAACACTTACAACTCTTGTAACATTTACAAAGTGGGTCATATCCATAGTGTCAGTAGGAGATGACATCCAACCTTATCCATATACTACATGTAAACCCTACTTCCATTTCTAAGCACTTAACTTAAGTGAGTTGTGATATTGTTGTGGAGTTAGAAAAAATTTTCCTTGTTTAGGTTGGAAGAGGCGTGGAAAAGAATAGCTCAAAAAAAGGCATCGTGTGGACTTAACTGCGAAGAAGAGATGAAGCAAGTGACAAAGTGTGAGGCTTGAGAAGGGAGGTAGCCGAGATCCATTTGGTGTGAAATAGGCCAGTTGTGAACCTTGAGTGTCGTTGGTGTTGAAGGGAGCAAGTTGGATGAAAATTTGGTTAAGTATTGAAAGGAGGCATTGAGAACCAAGGGGCTAGCCGAGCCTAAGTGTGTGTATGGTGCGGGCATAACCATGTTGAAGGAGTAAGCTGAAGGATGTGCCTTACTTGAAGTAGTTGAAGGATGCGTCTTTAAGGTGGGCTTGTGTTGGATGATGTGTGCTAAGAAGAAGCTTGAAGGAAGATGCGTCTTGGTGTGCAAGAAAGGTTTGATGCGTCTTTAAGCTACTGATGAGGAGGAGATAAGGCGTCTATCAGCCAAGAGGAGGCTGCATGCAAGGCGGTAGTCGAGTGAAGGGAAGAAAAACCTTTAGGTTGCTCAACCATGCGAAAAGGAAGTATTTTTTAGGTGATGCATCCATCATTTTTCTTACTTGGATAAATTTGATAATTAAATATTAATTAAGTTAAATTAGGTGTCAAAATGGGGTTAATTGTGGAGTTGGTAAGCCGGAGGTGTCAAGTTGAGAGTTTGCATGAATTTTCTGTGAGGACTATAAATAGAAGGTTGAACGATGAAGACTGGTTTGTGCAAACTACTGGTGCTATCTGAAATTTTCTTTGTCCATATTACTCCCACGTGAGTCTATTTCCAAATAGAGGGTTGCCGGAGAGAAACTCTTTGGGGAAGGATTTGAAATTTGTCGGAGATTCAAGGTAGTGCAGACTGTTGAGCAATCTGAAGCAGGGTGGAGGAATTGTTGATATCTGGTGGAAGAAAAGGAATGTGAGGTTGGAATTTTGAGATAAGCTAGTTAAGACATTTATATATAAGTTTTTAAGAGGGAGAAAAGTTTAATTGTGGCTGGAAATATTAATTTTGGCAGTCTGAAGTGACGACAGTGTTATTGAGGCTGTTGGGTGAGATTGGGTCAAGGTTGAAGACAATGTCCATGCAGACAAGTCTGGGCAGTGGTCGAAGGTAAGAAATCCTTATAGGTTATTTTGAGTATTTTTGGATGCCCAGTGGATGGGCTAACATGCCACTGACACTGTAGGCCTGTAGGCAGCTAGGCGAGGCAAGCTAGTGTGCAGAGGCGGTGTACGACGCAGGTAGCAAACTAGGTGGGCATAAACGCGAGCATCAGGTAGGTAGGAGATCGATGCCCAGTCTGTTGGCTTTTTGGCCCTTAGTCTCAAATTAATTAATTTTAATTAATTACTTAATATTTTAATGATAACAAACCTGATTTTGTTTACTAACAATTTTAATATTTTGAATAGTCTATAGCATAGAACTCGAAACAACGATTACGATGCCTCTTGAATCACCCAAATCAAAGTTCAAACGAAGAAGTGGGAAATAAGGTTAATGGAAATTTATAAGAGTTGGTGACGTGGCGGCCAAATTATTAATTCAATTAGTTTAATTTGAGCATATTTAGAAATAAGTTTAATTAAACCTTATTCACCCCCTTCTAGGGTTGCCATACTGGTCCAACACAGTCGGTGTGCATAGCAGAAGACATGCACGCGCGCCCTGCCCTTTAGAGGTTATTTTGCCTCTGTCTGTGCGGGAGCTGCTGCTGCCCACGAGTGCTAGAGTCTACCACACATGGGGGGCTGAATAGGCAGTGTAGGTGCTATGTTGAGCTGTTGGACACACTTAGGGGCAGTTTACCATATTTGGTCTTTTTAGCAAGTTTTTATTGTTGGTGAGTCCTTTGAGTTAAAATTTAATATTTAAGACCCAATTGACTTAAGTTATAAATCGAAGGGATTTTAAGGAAGCTTAACAAAGGAAGTTAATTTATTTCAGGTCGAGAATAGCTAAGGGAGGTGTATAATCCACTAGGAGCCTAGGACAAGTAGTAGTGATAAATTTCTATTTAACATGAATTATTTTCTCAATATTTCTAATATGCTCAAAGTTGTTCTTAAAGCATGATTTAAAGTTGTTTTCCTCTCAAGATCACTAAACAAGTATGAGTTCTCTAGCATGAATTTGAATATGCTTATACTTGAATTTGAATTATGAAGCATGGTGTTTATTTATGTTAAGTTTTATGAAAAGCATGTTTACTTGATAAATAATTGTGAAACTCTGAGATTTCCTGAACCCATGTTTATTCTTGTTTTACTTTCAAAAGCATGCCTTATTCTTAAATGTTAAAGATGGTCCCAATGTCGAAGGACATTGAGAAGACATAAGGGCAACCTAAATAATATTATGGGACCCTAATATTGAAGGACATAAGAAGGTACATGGGTAGCCCGAGATTAATTATTCTTTTTTGCACATAGAGAAAATATTCGACGATATTGTGTTGAGATTACTCCACACAGCTAAAGGTTATTCGATGTTGGGTGTGTTGAGATTACTCCACTCCAACTAAGATTGTTTTCGACGTTGAGTAGTGTTGAGCTCCGCTCCACCTCAACTAAAGTTATCTTAAAAGCTTAAGCAAATGTTTATGAGTTTTCTATGATAAGCTACTTGTTTATCAAGCATGTTTCTTATTAAATGCTTTAAGCTAAGTACAGCTTTTTAAGTTTATCACTCACTCGGAAACCTAGCACATGGTTTTCTTTGGTTTTCTATTTTCCAGGTAGTGAGCGAAATCGCAGTGCTTAGCCTATACCAACCTCATCTGATCTAGCTACATAGTCTTAAACATTGTAAATATTTGTAACTAAACTGTAGCTTTGTTGATAACTTTTAGAAATACAAGTTATTGTATTATTTATTTGGAGTAATTAGGGTAATATTGATGATAAACGCATGATTTTGACATTTGAATTGTGTAATATGAAATACTCTGTGTTTACTATGTTTACAAAAGTATCTATTCTGAAAATTATGAGTTTTTATCTTTTTGAACGCATAATTAAGCTAAAAAGGAACAAAAAATAATCTAAGTACAAAAGAAAAAATGCTGTCAAAATCATTGAAATCACAACGATCGAAGATTAACTCGTCGAATACCCTGCGTCGGGAAGAAAAAGTAGATTCAGACACCTAGGCGGCAATTTTCACATCAATATGCAATTGAATCACTGACTTTACTAGACCATGACAGATCCAATGAACTGAAGACGCGAAGAAGTCTGCGTAGCAGGGCATGAAATTAAATACAAAGGTGTCAGATCATCATGAGATCACCTTTTTGGACGCCTATAAAAATAGCCTATTGCACTTCATGTTCAAGAGAGAGAGAAACACAGTGGTAAAAGCTCTGCGCAAATTCTCCCTCAACCTCTATAGCTATCATCCATTTCGAGCTCTTCTATGAGAAGATTCTGAGAGTTTTCAGAGTTGCCTCTCAGAGATTGAGAATCCATCTCCTGTACAAATTATGTCTCAGATAGCCACCATCTCAAGCATCCAAGAAGCAAGACATTGCCATTGGCGACTTGATGACTTTTATTTCCATTCTTTCACTATGTTCATCCTTCTTTCTTGTATTTTGTTAACAACATTCGAGAGATTAGTCTATTTTCTTAATACAAGTTTGATTGACATTGATCTTCCATCAATTCTCATCTTTAACACTTTACACCATGAATGTTTAAATGGTTAATGGGTTGAGTGCATGAAGCTAGCATTTCCAAGTTTTACTAAGTATGTTTTCATCTTGATCAAATGGGTACTTCAAACTTGCCTAAATCTGTTGAACAAATAGGTCAAAGTAAGTATAATCATATACTTGAGAGAGTATATGATTAATCTTAGACATTTAACAAGAAAAGAATTGGCTTTATAGATAAAGTTCAACTTTTGCGATAACTCACCATGCGTTTTAGAGATAAGATTAATGTGGCGTTGATGCATTGAGAGATGCGTTCTCAATCTCAAGTTTGGTAGCATGAAAACTTACTTAAGTAACACTTAGGAAAACGCTAGTTGAATTATCTTAACTTTACTTTTCTCATGGATCCATCACCATCCTCAATGCATGCTGTCTGGACATAATTTATACTTGACAAATTCATCCATTTTCACCCCGTATCATCATTCTATATGTTTATCCATCAATTCTTCATGTATAAAGTTAGTTTTAGAGAATCCAATCATGCACATATCAGTAAATCATTGTACAGTTCAACGCATCAAACTAAAAAATATTCTAAACGCTAAATTATTACAAATTCCTGAGTTCGACCCGACTCTCCATGAAAACCTATTTAAACTTGCACTTGGGTTTTTATTAAAAACTTGTGTTAATAGATACATCTTTTGCAATTTTCAACACGACATTAGGCCATTATGAGCATAACGCATGATACACATTTTAAAATGTAACAATTGTATATAAGAGGATTTTAGGGAGTGAAAGTTTGTATCATGTGGATGTTATGCTTAAGCTTGTTGAATGGAAGTATGTAAATTAAGCTTGGCATGTCTATGAGTTGGGAATGTTGTTGTATGTGGATTATAAACTATTTATCATATGCTATGATTTATGAGCTTAAGAGGAGTATAGGTCGACAATAGGTGTCCTAAAATGGTCGATGTTTGCTGTTCTCACATCCTTTCCTATGTAAGGAGAGTAACTTGGGAGGGGGTGTGCCACTATATACCTTTTAGGTTATCATTTGAACACTTGGTTCACTTGTATGTCTACCACATACCGTTCAAGTTACATAAAATAACATTGGATCTTAGTTTATTGGATTGAGTTAATGCAATCTACATGTCGAATAAAATACTTATTGTAATGACCCAAACAATCATTAAGCGTATTTTTGTACTTTTATAATATTATTATGTTTTTGGTAATTTAGACAAACTAGTATAATTAACTATTTAAATTTAGTTTAGAGTCATTTGGAGACTTAATTTATGATAATCGAGAGTTATTGAGCTTAAATGATATAATTTGTTTATCAAGGTTGATTTCAATACTTATTTGCATATGATTAATACAATTCTGAAAAAAAAATTACTCTAAATATTTATAAGTCAGGTATATTTATGTTTATTTATTTGAATGGTAGAAGGGAAAAAAATATATAAATGCAAGATTATTTAACTTGGTGGGGAATGTGATATTAAGTGGATGCAGGGTATAATTATTTACAATTTTTGTAGTTGTAACTTTTTGTCAGAAGTTTTTAATTAAATTATTGAGAATGTAACATAAGATAGTTAGGGCTTTTAAAAAAATATGAGTGTTTAAATTCATTAATTAGTACTTGTGTAAAGAGGGTACATAGGAAATAGGAATAATTCTAGTTATAACTTAAGTTAACTTCAACCATAGTTTAGTTTCTTTAACCCAACCTTTTGAGCTTCCACCAATCCCAACACGTTGACCATTGATGGTCACGACAGTCGGTCATCGATGATCGTTCTCCAATTGTCACAATGATTTTGGTCGCAAGTGGCCACAATGGTCGTTTGACGGTCACAGTTGGCCAATTGACTTTTGTTGCCAACAATCACTGGCAACCAGTAATAAGAGGTATGAGATGAAGGGATATTTTTCTCAAACCCATGACATTCTTTTAAAAGCCCTATTTTAAATCCATGAGTTTGGTTTTATAATCATGGGAGTTTTATTCACAATGCTCAAACATGGGCCTGGCTTCAAAAGCCATGCTCTTCTAATTCCAAATCTACGGGCTAAACACCCCTAGAAGTAGTTGAAAGAGTGTCAACACTGCGCCCCGTGTGCCTGCCTTGATAGTACAATCTAGCTTTGCATAAACTCTGTGTAGAAATCTAAAAAATTGCAAAATCTTTGACCAAATCAACTCACCAATAATCTCGCTTAAACTGTTAAGGACGAATCTCTATGCTGGAGGAAGCTAGTCCCTAGAAGTTCTATAAAATGCCATAAACACTTTTCCAAATCATCAAGGTTCACTTCCTTGGAGAAACTCTCAGATAATGCTCCACTATGCCATTCTTTAATTGTAAAACTTTGGATAACTGTTGCTAGATTTTCTATTTTGTTTTGCATACCCTTTTTAAACACTTGATTAGAAAGAACAGGTGCAAAAGCTTTATTCATGTTGAAAAATGTTGAATCTATCTAGATTAAGGGGAATGAAGGAAAAAAAAAATACTATATATAAATGACAAATTGAAAAAAAGGTGAATAAAACTATATAAATGACAAATTAAAAAAAGAGTGAAGAAAACTATATATAATTAATGATAAAATATTAATCCTATTTCCTTTGAAAATAGTGGAAGCCACCCAATATATGTTTTGAACCTAAAAGAAACTCCCATTAATTTATATACATACCAATCTATTATCTCCTAGATATAACTATTATCGTTAATTTAGAGATTGCATTTTTAAACTATATTTATTTTAAAAAATTATTTTAAATGACAAAATTGCTAATATTTACAAGAAATAGCAAAATATACAGATAGATCGTGGTTTGAATTTTGCTATATTTATAAATATTTTGGTTCCTTTTGCTATGTTTGAAAAGACCCCTTTAATTTTCATAGATAATATGCTTGTTGAACTAGCAAATATCGGTGATATTGATCATCTTGAAAAATGTAGAATCTATTTAGACGATATGGTTCTTGAGATGTGTTGAAAGGAAAAGTCAAATTTGTAGGTAATTAAATATGGAGCAATATTTTGGTGTATTCCTTTAAAAAAAAGAGTATCCCAAAAATGCACCTATTTTTATGAATTTCGCTCCATCATGAATTTTTTAAAAAGAAAGATGTAAGAATAATTTGATACATGATAAACTATGATTGGATAATTAAATAAAATGTATAAAGATAAATATAACATGATTCATACCATGATGCATTTGTATTTTTCTTAAATTTGCGCGAAAAGCAACCCAATGGTCGTGGGTATGGGATGAGAACAACATAAAGTTTTTTAATATTCTGGTAGTAGGAGAATTTTCATACTACCTTATTTTACTTTGTCACGATAAATTCATAGGAGTCTACAAAATTAATCACTGAAAAATAAATATATCATTTAATTATGTAAAAATAGTAATACGTACTACAGAAATCCTACCGATTAGCTAGTTGAGTTGACTGGGTCCGGCAGTGGAAATCTTAAATATGTAGATTCCTTTCTGAAGCGAGCAAAGTAAAACCCCATCACGGTCGTGGAGGGAAAAAAAAAAAAGGAAAAAGAGAGAAAAATCAACTTGAATTACTGAAAAAATTATAACCACTCTGACCTTCTCGTTGTTATTTTATTGTCTTTCATTGACTTTGACGGAGTGCATGAAAGAGATGGCTTCCTTCGTCATCAGCTACAGAAATTAAGACAAAGTAAAACTGAATGACAATGTGTACAACAACAATTGGTTTGGTGATCTATCCATCCACGGCCGCCACCACCAGCTACCTTCCTTATTCATCTTCGAAACCCAAAAACATCTATTTTCAACTATTATCTTCCTTTTTCATCCTCCCTAAACCATTCAATTCTTCGTGTATTTTCATCCTCGAATGTGTC
Source organism: Citrullus colocynthis (assembly GCA_031780015.1). Lineage (NCBI taxonomy): Eukaryota > Viridiplantae > Streptophyta > Magnoliopsida > Cucurbitales > Cucurbitaceae > Citrullus > Citrullus colocynthis. The sequence goes on along the minus strand of QLSR01000248.1, from coordinate 60,276 downwards.
GATCACATGAGGAATGGGCTTATGTAGCCCTTCTTCTCCTCTGCTTCTCCTCGTCCTTACTAATTGTCGGTGCAGCAGAGATGGTTACCCATCCTTCTGAAGGTAATTCATCTTCTCCCTTCTAATTGATTTTCATATTTCCTTCCACAAACTATTCTTCCTCAATTCTCCTCTCAACATTTCATTCCAAATGTCCAAAATATCTGAAGCATCGCGCTCACCAATTTCTATATTCATTTTGTATAAGATTACGTCACGATTGAATTCATTTCTTTTTCTGGATATTGTCTATTTTTAGTACCATTTGCTTGATACTTTTAACTCAGAAGACCATGGACCAACTTAGCTCTTAATTCTCATTTGCTAACATTCTATCTTCCATGAAATTTTGGTCACTCTTTCTCTTTATTTTCAGTGGACGCTTTGCTAGTCATCAAAAGAAGTTTGATCGACCCTAATGGGAATCTGAGCAACTGGAACAAAGGAGACCCTTGTAATTCAAACTGGACTGGTGTTCTGTGCTACAATACCACATTGGATGATAACTATCTACATGTTGCTGAATTGTATGTTTTCAAGTATTTATGGACTCTTATAACTTATGTTAAGACGTATCTCCATTCATCCTCTGATACCAACTTAAAAATAACAATTTGTAAATGTTATTATGGAAAAAATGTTGTTATGGACATTCTAAAATTCTTAATTTCATTAGTTAGTCACTTAACTTAACTTTGGGACTTGAACATCTATGAAAGGGCTTCTTGTTCAAATAATCGACTGCAGACTCCAAATTTGTAAAGTATTGCGTATCGTGGTTATGTTTGTATCTCATATTTTGGTTTAACATATATATAAGGTGTTAAGTTTTGTTTTTCTCCTCATACCTTTTCATGAAGAAGAAGCTAAACCATCGATCTGTATATGAGTTTTTTGCAGGCAACTTCTAAATATGAGTTTATCAGGAAATTTGTCACCTGCGCTTGGTCGTTTATCTTACCTGAAAGTTTTGTAAGTAACTAAAGAACAAGAAACGAAACTTTCATTGAACTTAAACTAATAGGTTGATCTAGAATTTGATTTATCCATGTCATGGGTGCCATGTGGTTTTCTCCCCTCGCTAATGCAACTTTTCCGTATTTTGTGAAAAGGGACTTTATGTGGAATGAGATAAATGGGGAAATACCAAGAGAGATAAGCAACCTAACATCCTTAGAACTGTTGTAAGTTGTTCGTCTTTCCCTGCTGGTTTACTTATTCACTTTGACAAAGGTTGGCTTGTTTATCTAAAAATATACAGACACATCATCACATCTTCACTAAAATTTTTAATATGCTCATAATCCATGAATAAGTTCTCATAGTGTTAGTATATATAACCCGCTTGATGTGTCTGAATATTTGTTAATTTAAGGGAATAGTTGTTATTTGAATCTGATACTACCTATTTCTTCTCGTGCGCTGCTTTACTTTCTATAAGATGTTTTACAGGCTTCTGAACGGGAACCAGTTGTCAGGTCCATTACCTGAAGATCTTGGTAATCTTCTACATTTGGACAGAATACAGATTGACCAGAACCATATATCAGGACCAATACCCAAGTCTTTTGCAAACTTAAAAGCAACAAAGCATTTGTAAGCATGTTTCTGATTCTGAAAGGAGAAAATATTCCTCCAACTTCCTTGTCATCTTAAAGGTTTTTGAAATCCTCCCTTTCCCTTTTTGGCTCAGTCACATGAATAACAACTCTATCAGTGGTGAAATCCCATCTGAGCTATCTGGATTGCCCAATCTTGTCCACTTGTAAGTTGCTCCCCCCTTCCTCACCACCAGCATATACTTTCTGATGCAAGTTATGTTTCCTGCAAGTTTGTTGGCTTCTTCAGGCATTTCTAGTGTGCACGTACACTCTGCACTGTGCTTTTTTTAATGTAAAAACTATTTAAATGCTTATACTTTTAGCTAATGACATATTTTTCCATTCTTGGCAGCCTTCTTGACAATAACAACTTATCGGGGAAACTTCCACCTGAGTTGTTTCAATTGCCAAACTTAGAAATACTGTATGCATTCATCTCCTGCCACCTTAAATTTTTCAAATATATGAACACCCCTACCTGGCTCAGTCTTCTTACAGTTTGTTTATTTTCTTATACCTTTTTCTTCTTCTTGTTCTCTCTCTCTCTCTCTCTCTCTCTCTCTCTCTCTTCTTCTTCCTTCTTTTTTTTTTTGGTGGTGGTGGTGGTGGTGGGGGGGGAGGGGGGGGGGTAATTTATATTGAACACAAGCACAACCATGGAGCACAGTACTAACTTTCTCACCCTGCTAACCCTAGTAAGAGTATAAGTCACAATGTTTATGTCTGTTTCAATTTTTTCGGATGTCCCCAAAGGGACATGTTAATTGACGCGAGAAATTTAGAACAAACTGATTGATAAGGACTCAGTCTTAGGTGATTGTTAGTATTTCAATCTCTAACTCCAAGGTAGAATAACCATATTCAAACTCATTAATAGGTGAGGAAAAAAGAAAAAAGAAGAGAGGATTGCAGTAGTATGGAAGATGTACACTTTTGCCCCAACACCTTTGCACCTTCCACCTTTGTCCAACACTAAGATTCAAACTCATCCATTTTCATCATTTTGGTATCATGATGCGTAAAAGAGAACATTCTTATTTCTTTCGGCCTTGGGATCTATTCTCTATAGCTGGGGAGATCGTTCTTGGCTATTTTTTCGGTCAAGTTATGAGCATCCTTGGTGTTTCACAGTTTCAGAGAAAAGATAATGCCAACTTGCTGATAGGTTCCAAATTGTAGAAGCCTACACAAGAAAAAGGGAAATAGGACCTGACTAAACAAACATTTGGCAGCATCTTCTCCTATATGTAAAGAGGTTTACTCAGCTATATGGCAGTTTAAAGCTCCCAAAAGAATCAACGTTCTTATTTGGTAATGATTAATGGTTCATTGAATTGTTCTGATTACAAAAATCAAGGAGCGGTAATTTCCTAAATTTGATATTACAAAAATACCCTAACTTTGAAAATAATTTACAATAGAAGGGTAGGACTGTAGGAGCGGTTGATGGGACTCTGGAATATGTTTGATCTCTTGTCAGTTTCCAATGAGTTTTGTAATGTTAGTTTATTTTTATTATTCTTAGGATTAATGTTGATCTTTTTTCCCAGTTTTATTCATATGCCTTTTCGTTGTAGAATTTAGTCTGCACAAGTGATCTTCTGTGTTTTTCCTTTTCAAATGATTTTGAATTTAGAGGTCTGATTTTATTTGATTTGCAGTCAACTTGACAACAACAACTTTAGTGGGACCACAATACCAGATTCTTATGGAAATATGACTAAATTGCTGAAATTGTAAGTTAATTTTAAATTCTTGATTTCAGACTTGTTGACTATTGAAACAATGGAGACATAAACTTCTGTTTTATTTGTGAGCTATATGGTTATGTATTTATTTAAATAACCCAACCGACTTTCTTTAATTAACACACATGAAGCCTAGAAAAATGTAATTTCCATTTAAGTTAAAGTTCAAATGAGAGGGATGGTATTGCAATCGTCAGTGTAGTACCTACGTCTGAGAACAATTTATCTTGAAATATATGTGTCTAAGGAGAACTAAATTGACTGACAGAATCATATATATATGTATATCTTAAAAATAGCATAATTTTGAACTGGTGCATTTATTTGCTTAAAAGAGATGTGATTATTGTTACTGTGGCAAGTGAAGCGCTGTTAAATAGGATAATTCATTATAAGATCTTATTCCATTATATGGTTGGCTATCTTATTCTTCCATCATATGATTATTGTGGTTAGTGGAGGTCTATTAAATAGTGAAGGTTTTTAAAATTTTGCTCATGATTTACAACCAATAATTCGCTATAAATACAAGAGAGAAAGCCTAAAAGAAAGCTAAAAATAATTTAATCTAATCAAATCCCCTAGACTTTTAGGCCTAACAGATTACAAAATAAAAGAAAGATACTTTTCTAAAAAAAGGCCCTTGGGTGGCTATAGATGGGGACTTGGTGTTGGGTCCTTTGGTATGGGAGATTCAACTGCGTTTAAAGTGATTCTTCTATCTCTCTCAATAGTTTCTTAAACTCAGTCCTCTAATGTGAAATTGTATGTCTCATAACGTCCAACTAATACACTTAAAGGCTAAGGGGGTGTTTGGGACTCCAACTTGGAGTGGGTTGAGTGTGTTATAATCGACCACCCAACGTTTAGGGCATGTGTTAAAATAATGGGGAGTAAGGGTTATTTTAACCACTGTTTGCTATAGTAAAACTATTTACAATTTAGTGGTTAAAATAACCAACTTCCCCTCCCTCCAATGTTTCCAATAGCACCACCCATTGGTGACCAACTCTGACGATCACTTTCGGCGACTACCTTCGACAATTACTTCGACGGCCAACCTCAGGGAAGGCCACTTTTGATGTCCAATTTTGGTGATGACCACCTTTGATGACTAGCTTTGACGATTACCTCCAGTGGCAAACTCTGATTACCACCTATATGACCAACTTTAGTGGCCAACTCTGGCGATCACTCTGGTGGCCAACTCCATCGAAGACCAGCTTTAATTGAACTTAATGTGGATGTGTCCAAGCTTTTTGAGTACTCTGCAAGACTAAAATGTAAGGTGGAGACTATACCTTTTCTCTATCTTGGTTTACCCCTTGGGGTTTACCCTAAACGAACTTCCTTGTGGCTGCTATAAGTGATAAATTTCAGAGGAAAATTGATTGATGGAAAAGATTCACTCTTTCAAGAAGACTTTTAGCCTTATGTAACTCGGTTTTGGCTAATTTTCCTATATATTATATATCTATCTTTCTTATGCCTTCTTCTGTAAGTTTGTAACTAGAACGACTTGTGTGTAATTTCTTTTGGTATGATTTAGCGGGTAGCAAGATGAATCATTTGGTCAGATGGAATTTGACTTCTAAATTTAAGATTCATCGAGGCCTTGGCATCAGTGCTTTTCACCACAGAAATGTGGCCCTTGTTGCAAAATGGGGCTGGAGATTTATGCAAGAAACTGAATCTTTTTGGAGGAAGGTTATCATTAGCTTTCACGACTCTGATTAGTTTGAACGAAACACTTGCGGTGAGGCTCACTCTAGTCTCTGCAGCCCTTGGGTCAACAATTCAAAGTCTTGGAAAAAGGTCGAGAGTTTTGCACATTTCAAAGTTGGCAATGCTATTTGTGGTTCATTTCAGAAAGATACTTGGTTAGCTAAAGCTTCTTTCAAATGAGGTTTCCACAGCTTTTTCCAATATTTAATGAAACAGATGATACTATGAGTTCTTTGTGGGATACATCAACTACTTCTTTGAGTATTTCCTTTAGACAAGGCTTGAAGGATGATGAGGCTGCTGAATTTTAGATTATTCTATCATGCCTTTCTTCGGTTTCATTATCTTCTTGTGGGGGATTTCATGTTTGAGCTCTTGAATCTTTAAAATCCTTCCTGGTTATATCTCTCTCAAGTTATTTGGCTTCTTCTTCCTTGATGGCCAATGAACTTTATAAAGCAGTTTGGAAGTCAAAGAGGCCAAAGAGAATCAACATTATCATTTGGATTATGATCAATTGAAGTCTTAATTCGGCTAAAGTACTGCAAAGGAAGAATCCTTCACATTGTCCTATGCCTTCCGTATGCTTTCTTTGCTTTTCTCTTTTGAAAGAGAAATTGAGGAAATAAAATTATTATTCTCTTTTTCTAATTCAATATGTACAATTGAGGTCTTGTTATATTGGAGCAAGACATCTTACAAATATGACAAGGATAAAAGGCAATAATGGAAAAATATTTGACAACTAATATTTTTACACAAATATTCATATAAATTCTAACACTCCCCCTCAAACTGGTTTAAAGATGTCTTCAATAGCCAACTTGTCAATCAATCTGTCAAATTGTTTCCTTGGAAAGCCTTTTGTTAGTACATAAAAAATTTGGTGAATTGGGTTCTTGGGATTTCAGCAAGGGAGAATTTACAGCAATTACTAGTCAGTCCTATCTTTCATCTAGAGCTCAACTTTTATTTTTATTTTTATTTTTATTTTTTATTTTTAATTTAATTTTATTTTATTTGAACAATTGCTTTCATTGAGAAAAAAAAAATGAAAGAATACATGGGCGAACAAAAAAAATAAGCCCACCAAAACACCCCATCTAAAAAAAAGGGATTCCCGCTAAGTAAAATGTTTCCTAGAGAATAGTTACAAAAAAGCTTCGAAACCGAAGCCCTGAGGGACTCATGAAACCTCACCAAATCCCAAACCTCACAAGGGTCCCTATCCCTGCCTTTAAACACTCTATCATTCCTCTCATCCCAAATAACCGCACACACCCCAGCAAGCCACAAAACGACCTTTCGCAGGTGGATGGAGGAGGAACTCCTCGATCGTTGCATGAATGTCTCTCTGACTAGCAATACTAACATCGAACTCTTGCAAGAAGAGGCTCCACAAAGTCCTTGCAAACTGACAGTCCCAAAGGAGGTGATCCATGTCTTCCTCCACCTTCTGACAAAGGGTGCAATAAAAAGGCCCCTCAAGCGAGGTTCTTTTCCTAACAAGCCTATCAAGAGTGTTAACATGACCAAGCAAGACTTGCCAAGTAAAAAAATCTGACTTTCTTAAGAATCTTAATCCTCCAAATCACATCGAACACAGACTCCCCAGAGGGAGAGGGATCCAATGACAGTCTGAAGAAGGATTTACAAAAAAGCCCTTCACTAAGATTCGGACTCCAAATGTGAACATCCCTTCTCCTCACTCTAAAGTTGCACGTTTCCAATAAAGAAAGAAGAAAGGCAATCTCTGTTGTCTCCCTATTAGACAAGTGGCAACAGAACCCAAAGGAAAAAGACAGGGAGTTCTCAGACCAAATCAAGAAATCCAAGATTGGGTGATTTTTAAAGGAAGATTAGTGATAAAGATGCGGGAAGACAGAAGAGAGAGCACAATCCCCCACCCACTCATCCTCCCAAAAGTACATGTCCTTACCATCCCCCACAACACACTGAACAAAATTAGAAAAAGAAGGAAGCTCAAACGAAATGTCTTTCCACGGATTTCGATGTGTGCCTTTAACCCCTTTCTCCAACCATTCAAAAGGATGATTACCATGCTTGCTCACAATGATCCTACGCCACAAAGCCTCGGGCTCAAGGGTGAAGCGCCAAAGCCACTTAGCCAAAAAACTCTGTTGCGAGTCCCTAGATTACCAATCTCCAACCTCCTTGATGCACAGGCCGCTCAATTGCCTCCCAACTGACCAAATGAGAACCCTTCCCTTCATCCATCCCCTCCCACAGAAAGTCCCTCATGAATTTTTCTAAACTCTTACAAACCGAGCTAGGAACCCAAAAAGGGGAAAAATAGTACACATGAACACCACTTAGCACTGGTCTGATCAAGTTAACCTACCCGCTTTGGAGAAAAAGCTTTTCTTCCACGAAGCAAGCCTCTTGCAAATCTTCTAAAAAATTGGATCCCAAAACGTCGTAGCCCTCAGATTACCTCCCAAAGGGAGCCCAAGGTAAGAAGAAGGGAAGGAACCAACCTTGCACACCTCTCTGCGTATCTCCCAATCTTCTCTTGGTCACTGTTAATCCCCAAAATTTGACACTTGCTTTTGTTAAGTTAAGACCGGACATGGCTTCAAAAAACTCCACCATGTGATTAAGGATCAAGAAAGACTCCTCTTTACCTGAACAAAACAAAATCGTGTTTTTCATGATACATCTAAAGATTGGGCGAATAGATGGGGATCAACCCGTCTTTTAGCTTCTTCTTGGAGTTCGCAATCCAAGTTTTTTGAAGATTACTTTATTCAAGAAATTTGTTTGAATTGGAAGGCCTTTATATTCTCTACGTAATCAAGCATCTTATTATGATTGCACTCTTTGATTTCTTGTATTTCCTACATCTTGAAGTGGATATGATGAGGGGGCTATGAAGGTGTCAACCTAGTTGAGATGTCCGGGTGCACCTATTGGTCCCCAATTACTTTTTTGGATATTTTGTTTTTTTGTAATTGAGCTATTGCTCTTTTCATTAAATTAATGAAAAGTTCCATTTCCGTTTTGAAAAAAATAGTACATCAGAAATTTGCTCTGATGTTGGAAGATAAAGAATACATATTGTTCTTGCTTCAATCTTCTCCTTCGTTAAATGTTATCATCCTTGATATGTTTTGTTCTATAATGTAGAATTGAATTATGATACCGGCTTTATTGTCACAATAAATCCGTATAGGTTTCTTCAAAGAAATCTTCAATTCTTCAAGTATTCTTTTGATTCACATGTCCTCACAAATTCCATGAGCTAAAGCTTTAAACTTTGCTTCAACCAAGGGCGAAAATATCATGGATATCACAAAAATTTATAAAAATATTGCGAAATTTTTAGTGAAATTTCAAGACAAACTTATTTAGATAATAAACTATGACTTTAACCATATAAATTAATAATTAAAACCCAAATATGATTAGTAATGAAATGATAGATAATATTGAAGACCGAAAAATGAATATGTCATTGATAAAGTCTTATTCATACAGATAGAAGGTCAAATAGAGGTACTAGCCCAACATTAGCATAATTATTTTGATAGTGGCAGTATTAATCTCAAGTCATAGTATGTTCAAAATTTGTAATATAATTGAACGTATGGCATGCATGACTATCAATGTTGGCCCAATGAACTAGGAGTTGTAGTCCTCATGTATAGATCGATGTGTTATGCCCACAACCTTGTTTGTTAGAGGCGGAGAAACAAACACAAATGAAATCTTTTAATTGCTTGGAGAGGTAAAGTTGGGCAACAAGAAAAGGACTTGGAGGCCTGATTGGTGAGTACCCGATTCACACCTAGATCATTTTCATTGCATCTAGTACTCAATCCAAACCGTTATCTATCTCCCACTAGTCAAATCACTATAACCATAAGAACCGTAGCCACTTGAATGACTATAATTACTATTGCAATAACCAAAATTACTGTTGTTATAGGCATATTATCCATGTGCTTATTGACCATCCAAACTCATTCCTCCATTTGAAACAAGTGAGTCTACATGAACTTGAACTTCATCATTCGTGGATTTTCCACGAATGGAAGGTTTTCTTATGCTCCAATTTTTGGTCCACCTACTCTCTGACCATTATAAGACTACCAAGCATCATCGAGCGGTGCGGCTTAACCCACACATAGAGTGGATCACCTTCTTCATCACCTGATTCAATCCCAACCTCATGCAAATCTAGATAGTTAGTACTTTCCTCGACCTTGTAAGGTTCTTCTTGTGTATCCCTTATTTTCAACTTCATATGATATGAGTAGAAACTATGGAAATCCCTTATTTTCAACTTCATATGATATGAGTAGAAACTATGGAAAGAAGCAGAACTCGTAGCAATTAAAGTTTGAGGTGAAATGATGTGAAAATTCAATGAATTTTTTTTTTGAATGAAAGTGTCGGATAGTAAAAAAAGAAGCAAAATTCACAACAATTCAAGTTTGAGGTGAAATGAAGTGAAAATTTGACAGAAAAAGTTTGAATGAGATTGAAACATAAAACATATGCATATGGTTTTTTTTTCAAATTTTATTTCTCGGAAATGAAAGATTTAGATGGAAAAATATTTGACAATTAATATTTATACACATTTATTCATATAAATTCCAACGACTCTTCATTGATAAAATGAAAAGAGACTAATGCTCAAAATTCATGTTTTTTTTTTTTTTTTTACTTTATAAAGAATCTCATAATCTTATTTTCTTTGATTGTGGGTATGCTCAACACTGTTGGAGGTTATTATTTGATCTTTAAAACATCAGCTGGGTTTTCTCAGATTCTTTGAAAGAAAATGTGTCACAGCTCTTACGTGGATCTAGGTGGAATTCGCAAGCTCATTTGCTTTTGGTGAATGCAGTCAAGGCCATTCTCTCTAAACTTTGGATGGCAAGAAATCATCGTATCTTTCAGAATTTCTCAAAAAGTTATTGCGTTCTTTTTGATGCGGCTTGTCTAAAGGCTTCTTCATTGTGATCCCTCTCCAAATCTTTTGAAGGGTCTTCAATTCAGGACATTTATTGCAATTGGAATGCTTTTATTGTGCCCCTTTACATTAATGTAATTTCGTTGATGTTCTTTGTTATGATTCTTTGGGATGTTTTTGCGTTTTTATGCTTCTAAGACCTTTTATGTTCTTGCTTTTTGATTTTTTATACCTTTGAGCATATATCTATTTTCATTTCCTTGATGAAAAGATAAAAACAATCCCTGATAACCTAAATAATCTGACCAACCTAAATAATCTAGTACAGTTCCACGCTCTTAAATTTAAAATAACAATGTGGAGTTGTACCGTTTCTAAAATGTAAATGTATTGGTTGTCTTTGTGATTGATTTTGCACAGGAGTCTAAGGAACTGTACCTTGCAAGGATCCATTCCAGATCTGAGCAGAATAAAGAACCTCGGTTATCTGTAAGTCTAAATTAGGTTTCTTTAGTATATGTGACGTCTTCGTTATATTGGCTTCATGAATGTAAGAGGTACATGCCTCCAGAATGACCCTAATATCTTTTACTGTTTCTTCATATTTCAGAGATCTAAGTTCCAATCAATTAAGTGGATTGATACCACGAAGTAAACTCTCTGAGAATATCACAACTATGTAAGAACCTCATCTTTAAGTTCAGTGTTCGATTAAAGAACTTTGAAGATTTAAAACCTGCAATAAAAATATGATGTTGAATGTCTATTTGATATTTTTTTTTTTTGTCTATATATTAAATGCAGCATTTTATCCAACAACCATCTTACTGGCACCATACCATCCAGCCTTTCGGATCTACCACATCTTCAGAAATTGTGAGTGGATTTTATCTTCCATTATGATATAGTGTAGGGATTAGGGTAAACTGGACTATCTTGGTCAAATCTTTGATGGATTAAGATTAGGATTAAGATTAGTTTTCTTGGTTTATTAAGATTATAATTAATTTCCTTGATTAACTAGGATTAGGATTAGGAAGATCAATCCAGACTTGGTACTCATACAGGAAACAAAGAGAGAGGATTTTGATATGGAGGTTATCAAAACATGGTGGAGCTCAAAAGAAATAGGCTGGACTGATATTGACAGGAATTCAGGAGGGATCCTAACCATGTGGGATTAAAGTAAGATCTCGGTAGTTGAAGTATTGAAAGGAGCATATTCAGTTTCTCTTAAATGCAAAACCGTAAGTGAAAAGGAATGTTGGACCAATGTTTATGGGTTGACAAACTATAGAGAAAGGAAGTTCTTATGACTGGAACTATCCTCTCTTGTGGGTCATTGTATTGGACCTTGGTGCCTTGGAGGAGACTTTAATGCAACCCGATGGGTTCATGATCGATTTCCTTTGGGTCGAGTAGCGGGGGGCGTGAGGAAGTTCAACAAATTCATATAGGATGTTAAACTAATGGAAATTCCTCTGCTAATGGGCGATTGATGTGGTCTAGAGAAGGGAATATGATCTCTTGTTCACTTAGTGATAGATTCCTTGTATCACCCGACTGGGATGAAGCCTTTGAAAATTCAAGAGTGGCTAGTCAGGTTCATATTCACTTGAATCACTTTCCTATATTGCTGGAAGCTGGATCCTTTGAATGGGGTCCGTCCCCATTTCGCTTTGTAATAGTTGGCTTCTAAATAAGGATTGTTGTCAAATTATGGAAAGATCCTTAAACAAATCCTTCACAAGAGGTTGGGCTGGTTTTGTTATCTCAATGAAATTGAGGAAATTAAAGCCAGTTCTGAAAGATTGGCAAGAAGGTGTAAAGAAAATGAGGAAAAGGCAGGAAGAGGCTCTTATTGAGGAAATTGATAAGCGGGACAGTATAGCTGAAACCTCAGATTCTGAGCATATAGATTCAACTTTGAGGTTATCATTGAAAGCAGATTTACTTGCCATTTACAGAATGGATGAAAGGAACCTAAATCAAAAAAGTAGGCTTGATTGGCTTAAGTTGGGAGATGAGAGTACCAACTTTTTCCACAGATTTCTAGCTGCAAAAAAGAGAGAATTTGATTTCGGAGCTGGAGCTGATCAATGACCAGGGGAACCCAACTTCCTCCTTCCGAGATATCAAAAGCCTTATTCTAAATTTTTATTCTTCACTTCACACCAAATCCATTGATGCTGGGCGTATTCCCCTAAATTTCTAGTGGCCCTCGGTTTCAAATGCTCAATATTCAGTGCTGGTTTCTTGGTTCACATTGGGGGAAATAAGAAATGCTGTTAAGGCTCTTGGAAGGAATAAGGCGCTGGGTCCAGAGGGATTTACTGTGGAGTTCTTTTTAAAATTTTGGGATCTCTTTAAAGATTTCTTGAAGCTCTTTGCAGAATTTTATGAGAATGGCAAACTGAATGCTTGTATAAAAGAAAACTTCATTAGTTTGGTTCGAAGAAAGGAAGATGCAGCCTATGTAAAAGATTTTAGGCCCATTAGCCTAACCACTCTAGTATATAAAATTGTAGCAGAAGTGTTAACTGAAAGGCTTAACAAAGAAATGCCTAGCATCATTGCACCTAATCAAAGTGCATTTTTAGAGGGTTGTCAAATCCTTGATCCGGTGCTAATTGCAAATGAAGCGGTTGAGGATTATTGTGCAAAGAAAAAGAAAGGTTGGATTATAAAGCTAGATATGGAAAAAGCTTTCGACCGAGTTGGCTGGGCCTTCCTTGAAAAGGTCCTATTTGAAAAGAAGTTTGACCCCCGTTGGATATCATGGTTGATGGGTTGTGTCACCCATCCAAAGTTTTCCAATTTCATTAATGGGAGGCCAAAAGGTAGAGTATTAGCCACTAGAGGTATTCGTCAAGGAGACCCACTTTCACCTTACCTCTTTTTACTTGTTAGTGAAGTTTTAAATGCTCTATTGTTGAGACTTCATGAAAAAGTGCTGTATGAAGGATTTTTGGTGGGTAAAGATAAAATTCATGTCTCTATTCTCCAATTTGCTGATGATACCTTGATATTTTGTCAATATGATGATGATATGGTTGAAAATTTGAGAAAGACCATTGAATTGTTTGAGTGGTGCTCCGGTCAAAAGGTAAACCAGGAAAAGTTAGCCTTATGTGGGGTTAATGTGGAAGACTATAAGGTGAATTCAGTAGCTTCTATTTTGAATTGCAAGGTGACTCATCTGCCCTTCATGTAACCTTTGGGTGGTTATCCAAAAAAGGTCGTTTTCTAGCAGCCCGTCATTGATAAAATCCAACTCAAATTAGAAAAATGGAAAAGATACAATTTATCACGTGGGGGAAGGGCAACTTTTTTACTATTTTAGCAATTAGTTTCCTTTTAGTTATCCTTTTAGGATTCTTTCTTGCATTTTATTCTCTATAAATAGAGAATCCCCCAGTCGTTTTAGACAACTTTCATAATAATATAGATTTGAATGGATTCTTGGAGAGAATGCTCCTTGTTATCTCTTTAGGCTACATCACATTGGGTTTCATTTTCCTCTCATGAGTGTTCTCTTAAGAGCATTTTGGTCTTTTGTTGTGCAATATTGTCAGTTTTTGGTTTGATGTTTCACTTTGTTTTGGTTCAATTTGTCTCTTAGATTCTTATGGGGCACCATCCTTAGTTGAAGCTTTTTGTCTTATTTGGCCTGTATCATCTTTATATTGTGTTTGTCTCTTGTATTGGCCTTCTAATTGGAGATCTTGTATATTGGAGGATTAGTCTTTTTTTTATTAATATCAATCAAATTTTTTTGTCCTTTTTTTTTTTAAAAAAAAAAAAACAATAAATAGGAACTACTAATTAACCAAAAAAAAAAAAAAAAACAAAAAAACAAAACAAAGGGGGATAGTCTATTTCGATGAAAATATTATTTAAAAACACACCAATATATTTTGAAAAATGATTTGGTAAATCTTTTTCTTTTTTTTTTTTTTCTTTTTTTAAAACAATGATTTGGTAGAATCTTTTATTTTTCGAGGAATCCTTCATCAGTGGTTGTGTATCCTAAGATTTTGGTTCAGCATTACATTTAAACCAGGAAGGGCAAAACAGA
>QLSR01000248.1:18269-46119 GCA_031780015.1 Citrullus colocynthis | reverse complement strand
AAAAAAAAAAACAAAAAAACAAAAGAAAAAAAAAAAAAACAAAAGAAAAGAAAGAAATAACCAACAATTTTCTAAGGATGGGCAAAATAGATTTGTCTCTCCAAGCATTCACTTTGATTTGAAGTCGCTGATTAATCTAACATATAACTCAATGTACGAAGTAATGATTATTTGGTCAGTTCCACATGGCAGGTCAGTTGCAAATAATTCATTGAACGGCTCTGTTCCATCCACCATATGGCAAAGCAGGACGCTCAATCCTCTGGACAGCCTTACAATGTAAGACCTGAAGTAACTAAATTGCTATGCTGAGGGTTTGAAGAATAATGGATTTATGTGAGAGCTGAGTGTCTTGTTAGCTGGCTTTGTTGCAACGGCTATTAATACATGTTCATAATAGAATGCAGTTCTTTTACCAAATATTTATTTTTGCCTCTTCCATACTGCAGAGAGTTGCAGAACAATAATTTTTCAAATATTGTGGGAAGCATCCATCTCCCTCTGAATGTTTCTGTCTGGTTTGTTTCTTCTTAACTTTGGCAGATCAAAATTAGTACAATCTTTTATGCAAAGAACTAAATCTTCAATTGCCATAATGCATGTGTACTACTCGATACATTGGTGCGGAATGGAACAATCTCCCCTAATATATTTCTGGCTGCAAGTACATGTGTGCACAGCGTACAACCAAACTTTTCAAGTTGATGTTTCATTCTTTCTTATATTTTTTTCTCTAAATTTCAGGCTTCATGGAAATCCTGCTTGTGCTAATAACAGCCTGCTGGACTTTTGTGGATCTGAGAGTGAGGATATAATTGACGTACCAACAAATAACACTCTTGGCTGTTCTGGCTCAATATGCCCACCTTCTTACGAATGTTACGCAGCGAAATGTCCCTCATCTTGTCTCTGTTCTGCGCCTCTTCTAATTGGATATCGTTTGAAAAGTCCTGGATTCTCACGTTTCAGTCCATATCAACAAATGTTTGAGGAGTATCTGACCAGTGGTCTTAAGGTACATCTTGAACAGTTGGACATTGGTTCTCCTGTGTGGGAAAAAGGACCTCGATTAAGAATGAACCTGAAGCTTTTCCCTCTGTATGTTGCTGATAGCAATAGTTCTCACATGTTCAATGACAGCGAGGTTTTACGAATTGTTTCCAAGTTTACAAATTGGAAAATTCAAGATAGCGATATATTTGGACCATATGAACTTCTCAGCTTGTCAATATCAGATGTTTATAAGAATGGTTGGTCTTGAAAACTTCTCTGATGTGTTTTGTTGGGATATTAACTCTTCTATTAAAGATTAAATTACAAGTTTAGTCTTTGAACTTTCAGATTTGTGTCTATTTGGTCTATAAACTTTAAAAAATGTCTATTAGGTCTTCAAGCTTTCAATTCTATGTCTAATGGGTTCCTAACATATTCCAACTTTTAAAAATTAATTGATAATTTATCTATTATATATAAGTTGGATTTTGTCTAATGCAACTTTAAAATTTCAATTTTATATTTAGTAGTTCTGTAAATTTAAAAAATATTGAATAAGTCAATGATCTATCAAATACAAAATTGAAAAGTTTAGGGATCTAGGACATAAAATTGAAAGTTTAAGCTATTAGACACTATTTGAAGTCTAGGAACCTAATGCACATAAATTTGAGAGTTTAAGAATCTATTAAACCCTTTTAAAAGTTTAGGAATCTATTGGACTCCAAATTAAAAATTCAAGGACCTATTAGATAATTTTGAAAGTTCAAGGACTAAATAGACACAAACATGAAAGTTTGGGGAGTAAATTTGTAATTTAAGCTTTATTAAATTATCCGGGACTGATGGTTGTTATAAAAGCTCACTTTTAAGTTTTACCTTTGGTTCACATGTTACCTGTTGAAGCAATTGGAAAAAACCTGCCTATACTTGTGATTTCTAATTATTATCCATTGTATAGCATGGAAACCCTGTCTGTGGCACAGTGGTAACCTTTTATGCATTTTTTATTGGGTCATTAGCTATATAAATGCATGTTTTGATTATCTTTGCGAAATGCATTTGCATAATTGTTCTTTTATATTATTTCCATATATAATGGTGACTTTTTCTTCCTTATGATGGTTCTGTATTTATGATTTCGTATGCATTTTTTTTTAATTAAAGAGGCTTATGTCAATTAGTTATTGACAATAGAAAATATTCCTGATGACATGACATTTTCTATGATTTCAACCTTGTTGAATATAGTTTAATACAGCCATTTTGGCACCATCATAACCAATACTGAGCAGATGACAGCAGTTTTCTAACTTATGAAACTGTAAGACCATATAATTAGCATTAATATTATTTTTGATAGGACACCTACATGGTGTGGCTATTTTGAGGTACTATCGAATTATTATCACAATCCTTCAAATTTGTTGTTTTGACTTAAAGGGTTTTATTTATTATTATTACTACTATTTCTTTTATTGCAGTATTTGTCCCACCATCATCTGATTCTACTATAAGTAAAGGGGCATTGGCTGGAATAATATTAGGAGCAATTGCTGGCGGAGCAATGTTATCTGCAGTTGTTTTTATTTTTATTATCAGATCACGTGTGAGAGGCCACCACATCTCAAGAAGGCGTCATCGTAAGTAGTTTAACTTCCTTAAAAATTAGAATGTGCTATTTTATGCGCGTTGCCCCTAGCGTTAGAAGTTCTTGATAAGTGAACAATAATATAGCTACATATGGGCTATGGTTTAGATGCTAGTTTGTTAAGAAGCACAGACACCGACACGGCGACACACCAATTATATCTTGTGCATATAAACATATTGTGAAAATGTAACTATTGTGAGAAAAAAAACAAAGGAAAGAAGGAAAGATTTAACAAAAAGAAGAAACAACAGAAATGGAGAAAAAATAAGATAAAAATAGAAGAAAAACATAACAGAAATAGAAAAAAGGACGAAACATAAGGTATGAAAAACAGAAATGAGAAAAAAATAAACACAAGAAAAAAAAAAAAAGAAAAACAGAAATGGAAGGGAAAGAAACCATTTCTATTAGGTCTTTGTATCAAGATAGGTTGTATGTACCATACAATCTCAACTTGCTATTAAGATCTTCAAAGTTAGGTCTTGGTAAAGGCTTAATGAGGATATCTTTCGATTGTTGCCCGGTAGAAACATAGTTGAGTTGAACCACTTTGCTATTGACTTTTTATGAGATAATATATCGATCAATTTTAACATGTTTGGTCCTATCATGTACTCTTCCATCTGATTTTAATGAAAGTGGACATTTTCATAAAATAATAATAATAATTAAGGCATTTTCATAAAATAATATTAATAATTTTTTTTTTAAAAAAACATTGTATCTTCATTTATATGCAGTGTCAAAAACCTCCATAAAGATTGAGGGCGTAAAGGAATTTGGTTACCGTGAAATGGCCCTAGCTACAAACAATTTTCATTATTCCACGGTAGTTGGTCAAGGTGGTTATGGAAAGGTCTACAAAGGAATTCTAGCAGATAGCACAACTGTTGCTATCAAACGTGCACAGGAGGGCTCACTACAGGGTGAAAAAGAGTTCCTAACTGAAATACAATTATTGTCAAGGTTACACCACCGAAATCTTGTAGCTTTGATTGGCTATTGCGATGAGGAAGGGGAGCAGGTAATTTGAGGATCCTTTATTTATTTATCATTTCAATAAGGATAATTGCAAAAAATGCCTCTGAACTATTAGTGCACACTTGAGCATTAGACTCATTTCATTACTTCAATGAAAAGTCTTGTTTCCATTTAATTCGAGCAATTAACCTGCTCAAATTTGTGAAATTGTTACAACTAAATCATGTCAAATGAGAAATATGAGGTGTAATAATCACATAGTTTCTTGGTATTTTTTTTTTCTTTTCAAATTTGTATTAAACTACTCTATGAAAGTAATTTATTCTTTTTAATGGCTTTGTACGTAACTTTTTTATTGGCTTTGTAAATAAAAACAGACTTATTGAAGTTTACAATCATTCCATGAACCTATGTAATAAATTATAAATTGTAACGAATTAGTCTCCAAACTCTGTTTAGATGTTATATAGTTAAACCAAAAATAATCCTTAAAGACTATTGAATCTAAAAACTTAAACAGGAAACTGATTGATTACAGTATATTTTAAATGAAAGTTTCTGTTTGTCAAATTCTGTCACAGAACTTATTAGTTTGGGAGCAACTAATGTTATCAGCTCGCAGGACATTGTTTTTTGGTCAATTTCTTGCACTGACCTTGAAGTTTAGCCTTGAACAGACTTCTTGATTTTGATTTTGTATGCAGATGTTGGCTTATGAGTTTATGTCAAATGGCACGCTGAGGGATCACCTTTCTGGTACAATTCAGCTAATTTTCCTATAAATTATTTTTCAAAGATTCTGTTTCTGTTTCAGTTATCCATGGTTTTTGTTCCATCATTATTATGTTAACTGAAGATAGGCGGTTTTTTCTCTTTTCTGTTTTTTTTTATTCGAGCATCAACTTACATTGCATCCTTGTGTTATTACAGTCAATTCTGCAGAACCTTTGAGTTTTGCCACAAGATTAAAAGCTGCTCTGGGTGCAGCTAAGGGAATTCTGTACCTGCACACGGAAGCTGATCCTCCAATATTCCACCGAGATATCAAGTCCAGCAACATATTATTAGACTCTAAATATGTAGCAAAGG
Organism: Citrullus colocynthis; assembly: GCA_031780015.1. Classification (NCBI taxonomy): domain Eukaryota; kingdom Viridiplantae; phylum Streptophyta; class Magnoliopsida; order Cucurbitales; family Cucurbitaceae; genus Citrullus; species Citrullus colocynthis. The sequence continues at coordinate 41,402 of QLSR01000248.1, read as the reverse complement.
TTGCTGATTTTGGACTTTCACGACTTGCACCTCTACCCGATGCAGAAGGCGATGTGCCTGCTCACGTATCAACAGTAGTAAAAGGGACACCGGTAAAATTCTATCAATATTTATGAAATTTTTAGAAGTATAATGAAAGAATTCGATTTTTTCTGATCATGTTGTCAAGATTTTAGGAGATTCTAGGATGTCTATTAGGTTTTGGAAGGTAGAAATCCTTTGTTATTATAGGCCCTGTTAGGTTTTAGAAGGAAAGATCCTTTAGAATAACTAGTGATTAGACGTGTGTATGTTGGAAATTTAAGGGCTATTTAGGGGTTGTTTGGGGCATTAAGTTAGTTATTATAGTCTATGGGCTATAATAGTCTGCGCTCTGCAGGTTCCAATAGTCTACAGATTATAATAGTTTGTGATTGGAGTGCAAATTATTTTATTCTAGGTTATAACAGTCTGTGTTTGGGTGAAAACTATTTTATTGGGCTATAGTAGTTTGTTTGTGGGGTGCATGTTATTTTAGTCTAGGTTTAGGTTTTTTTTACTATTTTTTTTATTATACAAGTTATAGTACGTTAAATATTATATTTTGTAAACCACATAATTATCCGGACTTATTTCTTAATTTGTGCATAGCTCAACTGATTTAAACATATATTTGTAAACAAGAGAGAAAAAATTTAGGACACTCAAACTTATACAATTATTAAAATTGGGTCCCAAAAATTTGGGCTGCCTTCTCATTAAATTTTTTGTTTGTATCAGAATTTATTTTCTTCTTCTATAGAACTAGATAAAAATCTAAAAAATAATAATTTATCTACATTTTATCTATTATGTTCCAACCGTTCATACATCAGTGAATTTTATCAATTATAGTCTATAAGTTTGAGGATTTATTCAATTTTATTGATTTTTTTTTTCTAAGAACTAAACTGCAAAAAGAAAAGAAAAAAGAAAGAAAGAAAAGAAAAAGGAGTGCATTTTAATTTGCATGCTTCCATTTTGCAGGGTTATCTTGATCCAGAGTACTTTTTGACTCATAAATTGACAGATAAGAGTGATGTTTATAGCCTTGGGGTTGTGTTTTTGGAGCTTTTGACTGGGAGGCACCCAATCTCACATGGCAAGAACATCGTTAGGGAGGTATAACTATTACAATTGCATTTCTTGTGGCCTCTTTATTTGGAATAGCATTAAAACCTGAACCTTTGGCCTTGGGACATTTATCTCCCAGTGTGTAATCGTGAACTGGATATTATAAAGTTGTATGGGGAATCAATTTGATTCCGAATGCCTAAAGGACATAATATGATGTTTACTTATTTCTTTCTATAGTTTTTCTTTTGTTGGGTAAGGTTTCAACGCATGGATTGAAATCTTGTATGCATAGACAAAGGAGTGTGTTTGCACTTGTATCTCTTTTGAATATATGTGTGGTCTGTAACAGGTTAACGGTGCATATCAATCTGGAAAAATCTTCTCAATAATCGATGGTCGACTGGGATCTTATCCCGCTGAATGCGTAGAAAAATTTGTGACATTGGCGTTGAAGTGTTGCCAAGAAGATACGGATGCACGCCCTTCAATGGCTGAAGTTGTTCGAACGCTTGAAAGTATCTGGCTTATGCTGCCTGAGTCTGATACGAAAATTGCAGAGCCTTTGATCACGGATGTCATAAAAGTGACTACCCCCCCATCTTCATCATCCAACATGAACAACTATTACATATCAGAAGTCTCTGGCAGTGACCTCGTAAGTGGAGTAACTCCGACCATCACGCCCAGATAGAAAACAATATTTTGCATGATCGAGACTTGATTCAATTTTAGGAGCTTTGTTTGATTTGATTTGCCGCGTAAGTCATTCTTGTACAGCCTCTATTATGTACTATAACAAATTGAATCTCAGTTTGTATATAGTTTTGCGGACATTACTATACTTTTGGAATCCTTAGAATATATTAAATTAAGTTATATCTTCTTGTGGTGAAAAAGCATGATTAAATCAATTCTCAGGCTCTGCTGTTTTCTGCTATATTTTGAAATCTTTTCTTTCAATGCAAAGGGCGAAGTAAAAAAAAGAAAAAAAAAAGAAATATTGTTGTTAAAAAAAAAAAAGAAATCTGCAATGGTTTTTTTCTTTTTCCATCTCAAACAAAGACCACGGTCCTCTGATTCTACATTTCTATCCCGAAGTAATGAATTGGGTTCGTATAGGCATTTTGGATGTCGCTGTTGAAATAGCTTTTTTGGCTTTATTTGCAGCTATTCCACTCATTTCATAAGATATTTGAGACAGGGTATAACACAATGTGCAAGAAGACATTTTCTATTAGTTGGTTATAGATTTAGGCCAACTTTTAGGGGCTTAGGGTTTCCAATTTCGGAGTTGGGTTTTAGGGTTTAAGATTTTATGGTCTTTAAAAATGATCAAACAATCACTACAGAAAAAATAATCAAACAATCACTGGGGAAAAAATTTCTGAATAATGTGTTTTTTACTAGATGCACAAGGTTATATTTACCAAATTTGAACTCTCACTCATTATGAAATTTACAAATATTGATCTTAACTCAACTTTGTTAGCCACATGCTTTCGATGATCCGTTGTGGGCTCTATTATTTTTTTTTAGTGTTAATGTCATGACTCGATTTTCTAGACTACTAGTATGATTGTTATTACTTGTATGCGTATGTTTTAAAGCAAAACTCTTTTAGTGAAATAAATAACTTTATTAAAACACATCCAAATCACTCCAAAACATTTGTTGGGGTCTCTCTAAAAACATAAGTTTAAAACATAGAAATAACTAACAGTTTTAAGAGTGCAAATAACAAGAGCTCCAAGTTCAAACCTCCAAGAACTAACAACTAAATCCTAATAGAAAAATATACATGGTTTCATTTTATGGTAAATTGAAGTTTTTCCAAAAAAACTAAAAAACGATGACAGACTCATTGTTTTTCTCGAGGTTTAAGCTAGTTGTTCAATGGTTTCTTTAATCTGTTCTTTATGTGATACACCTTTTTAATTCAGGGATTTATTTTCTTTATGTGATACACCTTTTTAATTAAGGACTGCTGGGTTTAAAAATTTGGATTCATGTCCTTGTATAAGTTTATAACACATGCATGAAATTTGCATTGCGAAGGGTGGTCCTTATGGGAGGCCAAAGGTACCACCCAAAACGGACGAAAAATGACCAATTCTAACTTCTTCAAGAAATGACCAAATTTTGGCATGTGTGGAAAAGTTTTGAATTTTTATTTTTAACCAATACATGTTTTCATTTTAAGGAAAATTGAAGTTTCCAAAAAAAAAAAAAAAATTGAAAAATGACAACCTAGACTTAGTTTTTTTTTTCTTTTTCAGGTTTAAGCTAGTCGTTCAACAGTTTCTTTCTTTTATTATTATTATTATTTTTTTTTTGTGTGATACACTTTTTTAATTATGAGATTTTGGGTTAAAAAAATTTAGACTCATATCCTTAGACAAGTTCCTGAAAACATGTACATGAAATTTAAATCACGAAGGGTGCTCCTTAGGGGAGACCAAAGGCCCAACTCAAAACAGACAAAAAATGACCAATATGAGCCTTTAGACCTAAAAAAAAACCAAATTTTGGTATGTGTGAAAAACCTATAAAATTACATTTTTAACAAGTACATGGCATAACTTTGAGGAAAATTGAAGTTTTCCCCCCAAAAAACTGAAAAACGATGGCTTAGACTCAATTTTTCTTTCGAGGTCTAAGCTAGTCCTTCAACGGTTTTTTGGTGTGGCACCCTCTTAATTAAGGCATTCTGGGTTCAAAAAATTGGTTTCACATCCCTCGGCAAGTCCCTAACACATGTAGATAAAATTTAAATCTCGAATGGTGCTCCCTAGGGGCGAAAAAAATGTACAACCCAAAGTGGACAAAAAATGGCCGATATTACCTTTGGACCTCCCAAAAATGACAAAATTTTAACCAGTTAAAAAGTGGTGAATTTTGGGTTTTGACAAGTACATGGGTTCATTTAATGAAAAATTGAATATTTCCCCAAGAAAACTTGAAAAATGATGATCCAGACTCAGTTTTTTTTTCGAGGTCTAAGTTAGTCATTCGACAATTTCTTCAACTTTTTTTCGGTGTGGTACACCCTCTTAATTCAGGGATTTTGGGTTCAAAAAATTAGTTTTACATCCCTCGACAAGTCCTTGACACATCTAGTAAAATTCAAATCTCGAAAGGTGCTACCTAGGGGCAAAAAAATGTACGATCCAAAGCGAACGAAAAATGACCTATACTAGCCTTCAGACCTCCCAAAATGAACCGAATTTTGGCTCGTTTAAAAAAATTGTGAAATTTTGGTTTTGACAAATACGTGGGTTCATTTTTAGGAAAATTGGAGATTCCCTCAAGAAAAATTGAAAGATGATGGCCCAAACTCAGTCTTTATTTCGAAGTTTGAGCTAGTCGTGTAACGGTTTCTTCGATCTTTTTTTTATGTGGTACACCATCTTAATTCATGGATTATAGGTTCAAAAATCGGTTTCATATCCCTCAACAAGTCCCTCACACATGTAGATGAAACTTAAATCTTGAAAGGTGCTCCCTAGGGACGGAAAAAATGTATGACTGATAGCGGACGAAAAATGACCTATATTGGCCTTCGAACCTCCCAAAAATGACCAAAATTTGGCCAATTTTAAAAAAGTGGTGAAATTTGTGTTTTAACAAGTACGTGGGATCATTTTAAGGAAAATTGAAGATTCCCCCGAGAAAAACTTTAAAACGATGACCCAGGCTCAGTTTTTCTTTATAGGTCTAAGTTAGTCATTCAACGGTTTCTTTGATCTTTTTTGGTGTGTATACCCTCTTAATTCAGGGATTCTGGGTTTAAAAAAATTGGTTTCACATCTAACACATGTACATAAAATTTAAATCGTGAAGGATGCTCCCTAGGGGCAGAAAAATGTATGACCTAAAGCAGACGAAAAATGACCTATATTAGTCATCGGAACCTCCAAAAAATTAATAAATTTTGGCTAGTTTTAAAAAGTGGTGAAATTTGGGTTTTGACTAGTATGTGAGTTAATTTGAAGGAAAACTGAAGATTCCCCAAGAAAAACTGAAAAACGATGGCCCATGTTCAGTTTTTCATTCGAGGTCTAAGCTAGTCGTTCAACGGTTTCTTTGATCTTTTTTTGTGTGGTACACCCTCTTAATCCAGGGATTCTAGGATCAAAAATTTCTTTTCACATCCTTGGACAAGTCTCTAACACATGTAAAGAAAATTTAAATCACGAAAGGTGCTCTCTAGGGACAAAAAAAATGTACAACCCAAAAAGGACGAAAAATTGTATATTATAGCCTTCAGACCTCCAAAAAATGACCAAATTTTGGCCTATTTTAAAAAGCGATAAAATTTCACTTTTAACAAGTACATAGGCTCAGTTTGAGGAAAATGGAAATTTTCCCCCAAAAAGATGAAAACAATGCCCAAGATTCATTTTTTTTTTCAATATCTAGGCTAGTCGGACAACAGTTACTTTCTTCATTTTGTGTACGGTACACCCTCTTAATTCGGGGATATTTGGCCAAAAAATTGGTTTTATGTTGGACACTTGTGAAATTTAAATTGCAAAGGGTACGCTTTGGGGCAGAAAAAAAATGTACGACCCAAAACAGACGAAAAATGGCCTATATTAGCCTTCGGACCTCCCAAAAATGACAAAATTTTCGTATATTCTAAAAAGTGATGAATTTTCACTTCTAACAAGTACGTGGGCTCAGTTTGAGGAAAATGAAAATTTCCCCCCCAAAAAAATGAAAAATGATGGCCTAGACTCAGTTTTTTTCGATGTCTAGGCTAGTCGTACAATGGTTTCTTTCATCGTTTTCTATGTTGTACACTCTCTTAATTTGAGGATTCTGATAAGCACTTGAAAAGTGCTTCTATTCTCTCAAATTAAAGGAGTTTATATTAGATTTCACTTATTTGCTAGTGATTTTCAAGTTAAAATGAGGAAAATTAGAAGAAAAGACTAAAAGATCAAAACCGAGCAAGAATACCACGAAAAAGAGCTGAAAAACTTAAATTGGCACAAATTGGGGCAGCGCCGCGGCACTAAAACCCGAGAGCAAACTTTTTTGATCGTAACCCTAGCGCCGCGACGCTCTCTAACAGCGTCGGGGCGCCGTTCCAAAATCTTCAATAGCGTCGCGGCGCTATAGACCAGCGCCGCGGCGCCAGTTTTCCTTAAATGCACATGTGTTATTTTTGGTAAGTTTTTGGGCGGCCGAACTCTATAAATTTGGGGGTTTCCAGCAGCCCAAATCAAATAAAAAAGAAAATCAAATCAAATCAAGGAAGTTACAGACCTAAAGAGGCACAAAAAGGAGAGAATTGAGTGAGAGTTCAAGGAGTGAGTTAGTTGCAAGGAAGAGGAAAAGAGTTTGGGATAGTCGTGGTGCCCTTCGAATTCCGACGTGAGAGCCAAGGAGATCGTGACGGTGCTACCTCAATCAAGAACCTCTTTTTCAGTAGAATTTTCCTTCTTTACACTCTTTCTTTGTTTATTTTGCTTAAACATGTTGCTTCAAGTTATGAGTGGCTAAACTCTTTAGTTTTAGGGTTTGATGATTTGTTTATGAATTTATGTTGATCTTGTAGACTTTCATGGTTTTGTTGGAATGATTATGCTTTTCATTGTTATTGTGTTTAATTCTTGTGGATTGACCATCTTCACATGTTAGGTTAGATGTATGATTAAGAGATTGTATGTTAAACTTGATTTATAATAATGAATTCTTGTTAATCTATCACGAGAGTAGTTAGGTTGACAATAAAAGTTGCTAAAGACTCTTTTTAATGCCATGTAATTTTGTATTGGTTTTAAGAGATTAATAATCAATCGAGTTGCATGAGAAAAGGGTTGTTTTTTAGAGAAAATAATTTGGAATTAAGTTTCTAGACTTAGGCATATGAATGACAATAAAATCCATGAAATTTATAATATTGCATGATGAAATAAATAATGATTCATTACCCTAGAACTCTCTTTGACTCTTGTGTTTCTCACTTTAATACTTTCCTTATTTGGTTTGTATTTTCCATAACTCATAATATTCAATTTCAATCCTCAAATAAAATTGATTCAACTCTAAAATAGCTAAGTCTTAAACCTTCACAATTGGATCTCCAGGGAACGATATTCGGACTTCACCATCTTATATTATAACTTGACCCGTACACTTGCAGTTAACACTTAAAGTGCGCATAAGATTCTGAGCTCAAAAAATTAGTTTCATATCCCTCGATGAGTCTCGTACACATGTGCATGAAATTTAAATCGCGAAGGGTGCGCCTTAGGGGGGGAAAATGTACAACCCAAAACAGATGGAAAAATGACCTATATTAGTCTTCGAACATCCCAAAAATGACCAAAATTTGGTATGTTTTAAAAAGTGATGAAATTTCATTCTTAACAAGTATGCGGGCTCAGTTTGAGGAAAATGAAAGTTTCCTAAAAAAAACTGAAAGACGATGACCCAGACTCAGTTTTTTTTTGCCAATGTGTACACTAGTCGGACAACGGTTCCTTTCATCGTTTTGTGTGTGATATGCCCTCTTAATTCATGGATTCTAGGATAAAAAAATTGGTTTCATATCCCTCGACGAGTCCCTGACACATGCGCAATAAAATTTAAATCGCGAAGGGTGCGCCTTAGGCTTATATTAGCTTTTGAGCCTCCCAAAAATGACGAAATTTCGGCCTATTTCAAAAAGTTGTGAATTTTACTTTTAACAAGTACGTGGGCTCAGTTTAGGGAACGTGTGTTAGGGACTCATCAAGGGACGTGAAACAAATTTTATTAGCCCGAAATCACTTAATTAAGGGGGCGCACAACACACATAAAGATGAATGAAATCGTTATACGACCATACTCGACGTCCCTGAAAAAAACTGTGTTTGGGCATCGTTTCTTAGTTTTTTAGGAAATTTCCATTTTTGTCAAACTCAACCCACCTAGGTTCTAAGAATGAAATTTTGTCCCTTTTTGAGACATGTTGAAATTTGGTCATTTTTTAAAGGTCCAAAGCCTATTATAAGCCCATTTTCGTCCCTTTTGGGTCGTACATTTTTTCTTACCCCTATGCGCAGCCTTCATAATCCAAATATCATGTTCATGTGTTAAGGACTAGTCGAGGGACGTGAAACAAATTTTTTAGCCTAGAATCACTTAATTAAAGGGGGCGCACCACACGCATAAAGATGAAGGAAACCGTTGTACGATCACACTCAACGTCCCTTAAAAAAAACTGTGTCTAGGCATTCTTTCTCAGTTTTTTTGGAGGGAAACTTCCGTTTTCCTGTCAACGTGTCAGCCATTCTTTTCTTCGAAATCCTTTTTCCCCTCGTATTGGATACTTGCATTCGAACTGATACAAAGATTGAAGAATTGCTGGAGCGTCAAAAGCAGGTATTTTTTTATTGCCTCTGCACTTTTTTTAGGGTCTCGCTCCCGGAGTTCAAGAGTATACACTCTCCTGTCATACGGCTCCGTCCCAGCATCTTGAACACAGATGTGAGCGAGCCGATTGAGTTTGGCGGGCCCTCATACTTCGAGTCACCATCCGTGACCAATTGGCTCGGACACCAGACCGCTCGTTCTGTCCATGTCTGGTCGCTTAAAACGCTTTCTTCTCCATACCTCAAACTAGGATTTTGCGGGGTCTTCCTCGGATTAGTTCTATAGAGGTTTCGATTCGTCTCTTTCTTAGTTAATTCGGTATCGTTTATTAATTGCATATATTCAAAAAAGGGTAGTCCTTCCCCCAGGGTGCGGGTCAGAAGTTTTTCAACTCAAGCAAAGCAAAGGGCTCCGTTTCCCGAGTGGAAGTGCGATGTGTCTAGAAACTAATTGAGGCAGCTGATTCGACGGTTGATGGGGAAGTTTGAAGGGGTGGAAATGTAACCATGGATTTTTGAATTTCCGCCATTGGTTACTGGTCGAGCCACTGGAATGGAATGTCCTTGAGAATGAAAAAGTCCTCATCCTCACTCGAGGTAACTGGTACCGGCATACTTCTACTCTGTCTTGCTTTTTCGGGAGCTCGAGGAAATGCATCTCAAGTACACCAATTAGTAGGTATGAGTGCCAAAAAAACAGTGCTAAGGTAGCGCAAAAGGATCGGTCCTTCACTTGCTGATCGTTCTCGAGAAGAAAAGCGCCCGGTAAACCGGTATCTCGCCCAAAAAGCAGAGCAAACCTGAAGAGTAGTTTCTTCGTCAAGCTGTGATTAGAGTCCTCTTTCATTTAAGCCCTTTTTTTTATTGCCCTAAAAAGAAGAAGAAGCCTTCGTATTTTAATGCATGTATTTTATCTGTCTTAATTCTTTCCTTTATTCAAGTACTTTTTTCGTCGCCAAATTGCCCGAGGCCTACGCTGAGTAGTCCTAGCCTGGGCAACATAATGGTTCGCCGCCAAGAAGAAACATGTTGTGCCGGGTGATTGGAATCCTCTGAGGTCAACTGAATAGGCTGTCAAACTAAGCCCAGCTAGGTTCTAGAAATTAAATATCATCACCTTTTGAGACAGTCCGAAATGTAGTCATTTTTTGGAGGTCTGAAGCCTAATATAGGCCTTATTTCGTCCTTTTTGCGTCGTACATTTTTTCTGTCCCTAAGTCGCACCCTTCGTGATCCAAATTTTATGTGCATGTGTCAGGGACTCATCGAGGAACGTGAAACAAATTTTTTTAGCCCAGAATCACTTAATTAAGAAGGCGCACTAGACACATAAAGATGAAGGAAACTGTTGTACAACCAAACTAGATGACCCTAAAAAAATATGAGTATGGGCATCGTTTCTCCATTTTTTTGGAGGAAAACTTCCATTTTCCTCAAACTGAGTCCGCTTAGGGGTCTAGGAATGAAATTTCGTCACATTTTGAGACAGACTGAAATTTGGTCATTTTTGGGATGTTCGAAGCCTAATATAAGCTCTTCTTTGTCGCTTTTGCGTCGTACTTTTTTTCCACCTCCAAGACGCACTCTTCACGATCCAAATTTCATGCGCATGCGTCAGAGACTCGTCGAGGGATATGAAACCAATTTTTTTAGCCCGGAATCACTTAGCTAAGGGGGCCAACCACACACATACAGATGAAGGAAACTGTTGTACGACCAGACTAGACGACCCTTAAAAAAATTGAGTCTGGGCATCGTTTCTCAGTTTTTTTGGGAGGAAACTTCAATTTTCCTCAAACTGAGCCTGCTTAGGGTCTAGGAATGAAATTTCGTCACATTTTGAGACAGGCCAAAATTTGGTCATTTTTGGGAGGTCCGAAGCCTAATATAGGCCATTTTTCGTCCCTTTTAGGTCGTACTTTTTTTCTACCCCTAAGACACACCCTTGACAATTCCAATTTCATGTGCATGCATCAGGGACTCATCGAGGGACGTGAAACCATTTTTTTTAGCCTGTAATCACTTAGCTAAGGGGGCGAACCACGCACATAAAAGATGAAGGAAACTGTTATACGACAAGCTAGACGACCCTAAAAAAAAATGAGTCTGGGCATCGTTTCTCAATATTTTTGGGGGAAAACTTGCATTTTCCTCAGACTGAGCCTGCCTAGGGTCTAGGAATAAAATTTTGTTACTTTTTGTGACAGGCCGAAATTTGGTCATTTTTGGGAAGTCTGAAGCTTAATATAAGGCCTTTTTTTGTCCTATTTGGATCGTACATTTTTCTGCCCCTAATGTGCTCCCTTTGTGATTTAAATTTCATATCCATGTTTCATGGACTCGTCGAGGGATGTGGAACTAATTTTTCTAGCCCAAAATCACTTAGCTAAGGGGGCGAACCATGCACATAAAGATGAAGGAAACCGTTGTACGACCAGACTAGACGACCCTAAAAAAATACTAAGTCTAGGCATTGTTTTTCAGTTTTTTGGAGGGCAAACTTCCATTTGTCTCAAACGAGCCCGCCTAGGTTCTAGGAATGAAATTTCGTCACTTTTTGTGACAGATTGAAATTTGGTCATTTTTTGGAAGTCCGAAGCTTAATATTTTTGTTCGATTTGGGTCATACATTTTTCTACCCCCAAGGCGCTCCCATTGCGATTTTAATTTAATATTTATGTGTCATGAACTCATTGAAAGACGTAAAACCAATTTGCTTGGCCCAGAATCCCTGGACTAAGACGGTGTATCACACACATAAAGATGGATAAACTATTGTACGACGAATTTAGACGTAAAAAAACTTAATTTGGTGGATCGTTTTTCAGTTTTTGAGGTAAACTTTCTTTTTCTTCAAACTAAGCCTACCTAGTTGCTAGGAATGAAATTTCGTCACTTTTTGAAACAAGCCGAAAATTGGTTGTTAGGTCCGAAGCCTAATATAAGTCATTTTTCATCCGATTTGGGCCGTATATTTTTTCTGCCCCTAAGGCACTCTCCTCGTGATTCAAATTTCACATCCATGTATTAGGGACTCATCGAGGGACGTGAAACCAATTTGCTTGTCCTAGAATCCATGGATTAAGAGGGTGTATCACACACATAAAGATGGATGAAACCATTGTACGACCAGCTTAGACGTCCAATAAAAAACTAAGTTTGGGGCATCGTTTTTCAACTTTTTTGTTGGAAAATTTCCATGTTCCTCAAACTAAGCCTATCTAGTTATTAGAGGTCAAAAGCCTAATATCTTAGAGGTAATTTCTTAGAGGTTCGAAATTTGGTAATTTCTAAGAGGTCCAAAACCTAATATCGGCCCTTTTTCGTTTGATTTGGGTCGTAAATTTTTTTTGCCCCCAAACCCCAAACCGTAAACCCCTAAACCCCTAAACCTAAACCCAAACCCTAACCCTAAACCTTCAACCCTCAAACCTCAACGCAAAACCCCAAACTCTAAACCCCAAACCCAAACCTCAAACCCTTTAATTCAAAAACTATTAAAACCAAAACCCCCAAACCTCGAACTCATACCCCGAACCCAAAACTTGGAACTTAAAACTCAAACCTCAAAACCCGAACTTGAAACCCAGAACCCGGAACCTTGAACTCTGAACCCCAAACCCCTTAACCTGAAAACCTGAAACCCAAAACCCAAATCCCAAAACCTGAAACCTGAAACTCGAAACCTGAAACCCTAAACCCCAAGCCCCAAGCCCCAAACCCTAAAACTCTGAAACCCTAAACCTCTAACCCCCAACCCTAAACCCTAAACCCCAAACCCCTAAACCCCTAAACCTCTAAACTTAAACACGACATTTCGAAACCCCGCATCCTCGATCTCGAAACCTCAAAACCCTGAAGCCTGAACCCGAAACCTGAAACTCGAACCCCAAACACGAACCCAAAAATTGAAACCCTAAACCCCAAACCCACAAACCCCAAGCCCCAAACCCCAAAAACCCTAATGAAATGAATGTAATTGAGCTTGATTTTTCTTTTCGTCTATTTTGTTTGATCTGCAAATCAAAGTCAGATAACAACTTTCCACTTCCTTCACTTATGAAAAAATATATACTATATATCGATATCATTGGCTTTTTTGTGTCGACTTAGTTTCGAACTTGGGCTGGTGCCTTATCTTTTCGAATTTCGAGTTTATCCGAATTGGATGACAAATCCTTGGACACACTGAAAGCTCTCTTGACTTTCCCAAACCCGAAACCCAAAACCTGAAACCCGAAACCCTGAAACCCTAAACCCAAAAACCTCAAACTCGGAACCCCTAACCCCAAACCTCAAATTGTAAATCCTACTTTCATTTGTAAGTGTTAAACATAAGTACGTAGTACTGAAGTGGACTAAGTTGTTTTTCTCTTGTAGATCGAAGGAAGAAGAGGAGAAAGCAGAAGTAATTTGTGTTAAGCTGCATATTTAAGTCATTAAGAGGGAATCGAGCTAAAAGTTGTCTTGATTATTAAGTGGGGCGTAAAAGCGGATTACTTATTTATTTATTTATTCATTTAAATTAAAGAGAAAGAAAAACAAAAGAAAGGAAAAAAGAAAAGAAATGAAAATTATAAAAAAAGAAAAGAAAAGAAAAGTGGTAGTGGAAGGGAGTCGGGGGTTTAATGTGAAGTGGGTGAGTTTGCCAACAGGTTTTTCTTCCATTTTCAAGCTCAAATTGATTCTACTATTCAGCTAGGTGTCGAGGGGTAGTAGAAGAAGAGATCTAGGGCAAACTCATGTAGGGTTTTGGCTGGTTTCATGGTAAAATTGAAGTTGAAACAGAAGCTTCGTTTGCTGTCGTGTAGTCTTAACAAGGTTTGATGTTTGGTGAATATCGAGCGGAAGAGTCAAAGTTTGAAGCTGATATTTTGAGATTAGTAAGTTAACTCAATTTCTAACAACTCTTGTGAAGGATAGTTGAGCTGAATATGAAGAGAAACATGTTAAATTTTAGGTGGAATGGACTGGTACGAATTTCTTGATTGATTTGAAGTAGGGCGAAGTAAATTGAAAATATATATCGAATGAAGAGAAGTTAAGCTTTGAAATTTTGAGGTAAGCTGGAAAACATATTTCTCTACAAGTTTATAGAAGGGAAGAAGTTCTAATTCGGGCTGGAACTGTGACTTTTAACAGCTAGAAGTTCGGGAGGTAGCGAAAATAGGAGCAGAAAGAAGCAAGTCTCATTGGAAAGGTTAAGCATGAAGGAGAGAGAGCGAGACTAGTCTCTCTGGTCAAAATTGTCTCACAAATCTCGTTGGGTTGTGGCTCTTGCTGCTCTCGCTAGTCTCGCCCTTCCACAGTCTCGCTGGTACTACTGGTTTTTGGCTTGTTTTGCTAATTTAGTCTTGCTAATGGCTTAAATCTTGATCATTATGAATTTTTAAATGAAGTATAGGCTTGGTTGAGCATTTCTTCATGGAATATAGTCTCAGTGATGGTTTTCTTAGGTAGTTTGGTCTCGGAGATGAAAATATTAGGCATATCTAAAGCTTGTTTCTTATGTAAAAGGAATGCTGAGGAAATCTAAAAAGGGAAATGTATTATTTCAGGCCGAGAGGAGCTAGGAAAGGCATATAACCCGCTAAGAGCCCAGGACGAGTTGTGAGTGACATTTGATTCTAAAAGTGTTTATTTCAAGCATAGTTTCTTGTTTAAATATATGTTTGAATCTTGATCATATAATACATTTCCATGAGCTTTACGTGTATGTCATGTGCTATATAATGGGAAGTATCTGAAGTATACTGGCTGTACAATTAGTTTAAGGAAAGCATGCGGTTTATGATTATAAGATTAATGAAAGCATTTAAGCATGTGTATAGTGTTGTGATGTATGAAATGTTTCAAACTCATGAATTTACGTTATGTTATAATCTTATTTAAACGACTCCCAATGCTGAAGGACTCGGAGAAGGCATGTGGGTAATTTATGTATGGAAATGGCCCCAATGCTGAAGGACTCAGAGAAGACACATGAAAGTGGCCTAGAATTTGTGTAAGGGGCCTTGTATTGAAGGACTCAGAGAAGGTCCTCGGGTGACCTTGGTTATGGAATATGTGTATAGATGCTGATGTGTTGAGATTACTCCACACAGCTAAGTATTTTTGACGTTGGGTGTGTTGAGATTACTCCGCCCCAACTAAAGTTATGTGTATCTTTTCCATAGATGATTATGTATGTTTAAGCTATGGCTTTACGCACGTTATTGTTGGATTATGGTTGGAATCTAAGTTTTGCATACATTGTTTAAGGAAGACTTTAAACTAGTCACTCATTTGGCAATTTAGCTCATGTTTTCCTTGTTTCTTTGTTTTCCAGGTAGCGAGCGTGTCCAGAGTGCTTAGCCTACACAAGATTCTCGTCTGGGCCCGTCTTCAGTGTCTAGTAACTTGAAAATTGTAAATATTTAAACTTAAGCAAGTGTTGTACATATAGTGAGGGTTGAGAGAGTCGAGAGAAGCTGTTGTAATTATAACACTTTTGTTGTTTATTTAGAGCTTCGAACGGTGAACACGATGGGAGCTTCAAACGACGGCACACCATTGAACGGAGGCAGATACTTCGACAGCCGCTGAGGTGGAGATTTCGCCAGCAATGGCAACGATTGAGTTGTAAGGAACTTGGACAACGGCGACGACTGGGGCGGAGGCTTGGAGGGCGGCTAAAACTTCTACTTCATACTCAAACTTCAACCATCATAAGGAACTTGAACCTTTATTTGGACTTAGGAGAAAGTTTCTAACATTTGGATTGTTTATTGATTTTTGTTGTTAATTTAGAGTATTCTTTTCTATTTTTATTGTTGTCTTTTATGTTTTTGACTTTTCTAAATTTATCTTGTCTTTCAAAATAGAGGAGTTGGGTTTCTTTTGCTTTGATTATTGAGAATATTGATTTGGATGTTGCTAAAACATGTATTAAATTGATTTAGGGTTAGATATTTCAAGTTTTGGAGGGTGCAAGATAAAAATTAGTGCATAAAAACTAGCTAAAATATGTGTAAAACCACCCAAAACATGTATAAAATTGATTTGGGTTAGACATTTCAAGTTTGGAAGTTGCAAGATAGTGGGAGATATAAAAACAGTACCTAAAACATGCTAAAACTTATGTAAAATCACCCTAAATCACTCTAAACAAGTATAGTTGGGCATTTAAGTTTGGAAGTTGTGAGATAGTTGCAAGATGAGTGCAAGATAAAAAACAATATCTAAAGCCATGCTAAAACAAGTGTAAAACCACCACTAATCACCTAAAGCAAGTATACAAATTATTTGGGGTAAGGAATTTCAAGTTTGGAAGTTGCAAGATAGTTGTGAGATAATTGTGAAATAAAAAATCATTTATCTCACAACTATCTTGCAATGTAAAGAAATGTCATGTCCAGTAGAGGCAACTAGAATTGAAAAACTTTTTGCATGGAAAAACTACATTGCACCAAAAAAAGGAAAAAAATTTAACCTGACTCAACTCAACCATGAATGAAGAGAAATCTTAAAAACATACCACAAAGCGATTGAAATTAAGAGAATGTTGAAGTTGCCTCAATCTGAGGGCATGGCAAGGGAGTTTGAGAGAAGAGACGTTGGAGAAAAGTTAGAGAAAGAACCAGAGAAAATGGAAAGTCACGAAATTTGGGGAAATAGAGGATTAAAAGTTGGGTTTTCTCATTTAAGAACAATGTAGACATTTCACATCTCATTTGTCCCAAAAGTCTTTGTTGGAGAAGAAATTTCGACCAATTGCAAAGCGCCACGTCATCATAACTGGAGTAAATACCGAATTTTAGGCCAATTAAAGATTATTAAGATTATTGTGTCCCTAACATTAAAGTTCGAAGACAAGCAAATGGCTCCGAAAATGCCAAGTGTCTACAGTCTGGCCATCGGATCACAATAGCGGGCTTATCAACTTCAACCGTGATTAAACCTGGTCTGTGATCAACAACATTGGCCAAAATTTGGTTTGAGATTTAAATCACAAATTGGATTGGGTTGGATAATTAAAATTACTCAGGTCCAAAATTTGACCTTTTAAAGCTTACAGTGGAAAATTTGGGCTAAAGAAAAAACTAGGTCCAAGCTTAAAGCCAAAATCCAAAAAACAATTGGGCCCAGGGCCAATGACCCAAAAGCAAATGGATCGAAGCCCACAAAAATCCTCTGTAAATAGAGGATAAGAAGATTTGGAATACTCTTGCTTGTAACTATTTTTTAAAGAGATAAAATATTAGAGATTGTAACGTAGAACAATTTGTATTTGTTCTATTTTTGGCAATTTCCCAAGTAAGCAATGTGATGTCCCATTCCAAATTTTCGGAATGTAATTGATTTGAGATTTTGGTTAAGAAAGAAACGGAAAAAAAGTATTGCACTTCTCGTTTTGTGCGCCGAGTTAAAAGAAAAAAAAAAGAAAATTTTCTTTTTCATCTCCTCCTTCTTCCTCCTCGTCCCTGCCGCCTCACCCCCTCCACGGGGTTTTCTTTCTTCAATCGCCGCCGCCCGCCGTCGCCTCGATTGAGCTGTGTCGTCGCTTTGGGACTCGTTCGGTCGCCGTCGGAGAAGCCAGTCGCTCCGCCGTTCGCTCGCGTCGCGTCTGTAGGTGGGTTTTCCGCCGTCGCCTTGGTGCTGCCGCTCGCTCGGGACTCGCCGTTGTCAGCTGGGGAAGGTCGCTAGTGTCGTCTGGGCGTCTAGATCCGCCACTAGCCGCTGCCGTGCCGTTTTCTGCTACTGCTGCTTCCAATTTCAGTTTTGGTTTAGGTAAGACTTGGCTCTGTTTTTGTTACCATTAAAGTTGACTGAGTTATGTTCGATTTAGGCCATTGAAGTTGGGTTGCGAAGCAGTTAAGGAGCTTAAGATTTTAGGTTGGCCCAACTTGTGAAGTTGGGACTAATCATTTTGAATCAAGGTTGTAATGATTGGCATTGAAGCGTGATTTGTACTCTAGGTTGGTAAATTCAGGGACTCTGTGAAATTGGGTTGGCTTGGGTTGCTAGTTGGATTATGTTAATGGTGATGGATTGCGTTGATCATGGCTTCCACGTTATAGGCTCATGTTTTCTTTTCCTAGGGTATAGGGTGATGAAAATTTAAAGTATCTGACTATTTATTTATTTACTGGTTCATTTAATTCTTTATTTCATGTAATTTATGGCTAATTTTGATTTCATGTCTCGAAGGGGACCCCGTTAAAATAGTTTTGTTATTTGATTGGAACTTGAATCCATCCTTGATCCATGCCCAATTTTTTTAATTTTGTGGAGACTGGTGTGAAAATTTGTCTATCTCGTTGTCTTCTCTGTCTCTGCAAATATATTCTTCTTCTACTTCTGATTTTGAATTTTCAGGGTATTGAAGAGACGTAGTTGGCGATGTCAAAGTATGAATTTCCAAGGCTTCCACGGGCAGATATTGCATCGATACTAGCAGATCATCAAATTGCTGTTGTAACAGAGCGGGACCTCCTTCACCCCTCACCAGATTTGGTTTCAGATCTCTACACACGTTTAATGATCTACCTCGACTTTCTCCACGAGTATTTTCTCTGTTTATAGCCATTCTATCAACAAGTATTTGAACTAATTTTTGAAAGGGAGAAAGAAAAAAAGTTTACTTATAGTATTCACTCCTTTCAGCCTGTTGATATCCACAAGGTTTATGGTGTGGATATGATGTCAAATAACTTGGTTAGCTTTTTCTTCCTTGCTTCTAAGAACATGTATATGAATATGGTAGTCTTATCTCTCCTTCGTTTGTTGATTATGGGAATTGGCATAATCCATAATTCTTGTTTGTTTTCTTAGAGAATTAAAATTATAAAAATTGAAAAGAGACTTTAGTGTTGATAATTTCTTCTTTTTGGAACAAGAAAAAATATAGTTCTTCGACGTCCAACTTCATCATGTTAATTGAAGCTTTGATAACGAGGAGAACGTAACCTTAGGCCTCACAATTGGATCCTGCTTCATCGAATGTAAACAGTGTTGAGAAATTAAAAATGTTGGTAGTTAGATGATTCTTAGGTATTCTTCTAAGCTTCCTTGATTGTTAATAGTTTGTCAGCCTTTTTCATTACACTAAGTGTCAATAGTTCACTTACAAACTCAAGGTTATTGAGCCATTTGGTCTTTTCTTTTAGCAATTATTTAGTATCAATGTGGAGTCCCATTATCTATGTATTCATGAACTTCTCTTTCTCCTTTTTCGTTCTAGATCCATGAAGTGTTATAACCATGAACTTTTTTTGTTTCCCTATTCTTGGATCCTTTTTCTGAAAGGTTACATTTCACCGTTGTTGGTTATTTTAATTTATACAGGGAAGACAAAGGACAAGTTGAGTTTGCTGCCTTAGATCAGCTCGAGAATCCTGATTTGCATATGGATTCAGTCCCAATAATGAAGTTGCACAACAGAATAAAGCATGCCATTGCCTCTCTTGACTGTCCAAAAAAATTTACGTTGAAGGATTTGATAAAACCTGAAGCAGATAGGATGGAAATTTTCCTTAGTGCAATGCTGAACTTTTGCATTCACAAGTATGACTTTTATCTTCTTCATCTCTGTGTCGGCTCTTGTTATTTATGAATGGAAAAAACTAGTTTAACTGATTATTGGTTGGTCCAGAAGGTTCTTACAGGTTTATGAGCTAACTCATTTTGTAGCATTAACCAAGCAATTATAATTTAATTCTCATCTTACTATTCGATTTCTAGTGAATTGTAAACATTTCAATTAGATGAGTTTATTATTTTACTAGTACTTATGTTTGTCCCATTTATTTATGTTTTTTTGAAAAGGAAACGATCTCTTTCATTAATATAATGAAATGAGATATAATCTTAGAGAACAATGTGGGAGACAATTTACAGACACAAAGAGAGCATCCATTGTAAAGTACTAGACTGAAATTGAAGCAAAACAAATAAAGAGGAACAATTGCTAACAAAGACCAAAGACTATAAACCAAATGCTAAAGAATAACAGCACAAAGGCTGCCAGACCAGAACAATGCTAAAAATGGAGAAAAACCCTACTTCAAAGGCTAACACTGAGAAATATTATACTAAACCGTAAACCCCATCCTGTACTTTAACTTAGAAGGCCAAAGGACATGCCAACAAGAATTGAGGAGAGAATGGTTAGGCCAAAACAAGTCCACATTCCGCAACAAAGGACCTTAAATGCTTGGGAATTTCTGAAGGAGGCAAAGGCTTGAAATGAGATCTCCAACCCTCTTCCTCCGCTTAACTCTTTTCTTCTGTTTGGAAAAGAGAATTCAGCTTCTCTGAAAAATTGATCACTTCGCTTGAGGAGTCTTGAGTAGCTTCTTCTTCCACATTTTCTAATTCTTCCCCAAGGTTTCCTAACTCTTCGCTACTAGCACTTACTAATGAATCAATGTCTGAATCGTAATCCTTTTTCTGACGACGAATTGGGGAGGATTGCCGAGAGCCTTGAATAAAATAGGTATTGTGATTGGGGATGTGGAATAATGAGTGCTTGAAGTGGTGAGCAAGGGAGGAACGAGGAGCTGGCTCCGATGAAGGAGATGGGACTAAGGCTTTGGTGCAACATTCTTCCATTTCTCAAGAAGTAAATGAAACTGCCCAAAGGTTTGCCATTTACCCAGTGCTTCGATTAAATCTTCAATCTTCTCATGATCAGTTCTAATCAAAGCTTTTTTAGCACGCAAAGGGTAAAAATGAATTTAACACTAAAATGAGCTTCCAAGGCATTAGCGATTTCTCTCCATTCATCAAACGAAAAGAGCCTAGTAATAACCCAAAGATTGTTAAAATCTTCCTTAAAAACATCTTGATTCTGTTGCAACCATGAAATTTGCTTACTCTGTTTTCCTAACTCAAAAACAGAGTCTTGGTTTCTCTTACAAAATCGAGTGTAGAGGCTTGCTCTGTTTTGCACGTGATGGAACAGAGGGCTGGAAAACTATGGCTTTTTTCATCAAGTCTGCGTAACTCAATCCTTTCTTAGGCTTCCCTTTGCTCTCTGACTTTTCACTATAGGTCCCAAATCGGTAGATGGAGCTATTAAGCATTTTCATGAACTTTGTCCAGCCTTGTTGCGCAGACCCTTCAGGTATATGAATGAAGAAACGACCACCGGTAGATGGCCAAACCACACACCTCAAGTTCCACTCTATGGTATTTTTGAATTTTGATAATCTCATTGCTCCTGAGGTGTCTCACATTTCCTGAGAAAAATTGAACACTAGAACCATTAAGTAGGTCTGCAATTTGCTTTACCATCCAATGCATGTGCGACTCCGATAAGTGGATTGCTTTTCAAACTTCCATGTCTTCAACAACGAAATGACCATATTTGAACCATGTGCAGAAAAAAATTCCATTAATTTTGCAGCTTACTACTTCCATGTCCGGTGCTTGTATGAGAGAGCGGCTTGTCTGTGGAGATGATCGACTTTGGAAGAGAATAGGCCAGTGAGGATTGTCGGATGGAGATGATAGACTTTGGCAGGGACTTGGTTAGTAAGGGTTGCCAGGTGGAGAAGATCGACTTAGGAAGAGACTAGGCCATCAAGGGTTGCCGGAGGAGTGTTAAGGAAGGAAGGAGGAGGGGTGGGGGGGGGGAGCTTAAAGGGCTGAAATTTGCTATCAAGGAAGGGAATCCAATTGGGTTTCCATTTATTTATGTTTGGCCATTGCATTTTATTAAATGGAGGCTACAGCTTCTTGCTTGTTACTTTGATTATAGGCTTAATTAGGTGTTTTTGTAATTCAATGACATTGCTACAGCTTCTTGCTTGTTCATTTATCACTTCAATTTGTTATATTTATGGCTGACATGCTTTGTTGTCTGTAATTACACCCCACAGCTCCGTACTTTGTTGTTGGTAATTACATCCAACAACTCCATTTTCTTATTAAATAGGCAGACAGTTCCACGCAGGTTGCTTTGTTAAGGATACATATTTCATTTTCTTATAAATAAGTTCCAATTATTAGAATCTCTAAAACAAAGCATGATATATATCTGTGGAAGTACGACTTTTCATAAATAAATAGATTGATGTATGCTGATTCTCAGTTATGACTGTTACTTTTCCATTTGAAGAGATGCCAAAATCAATCTCCATGCTCTAGTTATGGATGAGCTAAATGCTTTTGGTGACCAGCAAAGGGAATGGGAGGTTAAAATTTCCCAGGTATTGATCTCAGCCCTTCTTTGTTTTTATTTCCTTTTGAGTTTGAAAAATGGTGGATATATTTGTTTTCCCCCCTTCATTTTGATGAACTTGTGCGTTATAGTTGAATGCGGAGATCACGGAGTACAATGAAGCAAGAGAAAGGGAAATACCTTTTGTTCAAGAGATTGATGCTAAAGTGAAAGAATTACATCAAACTATTGGGGGACTTAACAATCAACAGATGTCATTACGTGCTTCCATCCGGAAGTTGAAAGAGAAAGCTGGAGAAATGGATGAGAAGGTTAGGTTGTTAACATTTTCTTTATAGGAAACAAAGACTTGTATGTTCATTAGACTAATAAGTTGTACAAAGCAAAAAGGAGATGCCCTATCCCAAACAGAACAAAGAATTACAAAAAATAAAAATAGAAAAAAGAAGAAGAAGAAAAAGAAAAAGAAAAAAAAATCCTCAATTGGCACAAACTTGCACAAAACCATAGGAGATTGTACCATTATTTGGCTGATGGTAGGGTGATAAGGTCCGTGAGGCAGTTTAACAGTTTTATTGGAGTTGTTTTGTTAGGTCTTAAGTGTTTGCTTATTGGTGTATTGTCTTCTTTTTTTCTCAGTTTCTCTCTTCTCTTGAAGGTTAATGTATATTTGAGCATTAGTCTCTATTCATTTATTCAATGAAATGTTATGTTTCCTTTTTCAAAAAAGAAAAAGATACAAAATTTTTCATTGAGAGAATGAAAATAGCCGCTCCTCCCTGGGTCACCTCACCTTTCCTTCTCCGACATTTTCTCTACATTTCAATTAGCTATTAGCCATGGAAGTGGAAAGTTGTAAGATTGATGGCTCTTATTTCTGTATTTGGTATAATTTTAGTTAGTATTATGTCGAAGATGTGGGTGTCAATAAAACCTTCCTTTATCCAACTCTCATCTTTGTTGGTTTGTGGATAATTTATCAGAACTACTCCAAGGACCCTATAACAGTTTTTTCTTAAGAAATGGTCGTGATAATTCAGGGGTGACAAGATTATCAAAGTTCAGAGTTTCATCAGCTTGGATTCTGAGATGTGTTGCTTGACCAGCTTTAGGAGGTCGTCATTATAATCATGTCCCGTTGGGTGACTCGCAACAAGGGTGGCATTCCTTTTTGGGAATGCTTAAAGGATGTCTGAAGAAGCAGCCTCTACGGGGTTCATTGTTGGTCCCTTCACAATCGAACAAGATTCTCATGCAACTGGTTAGTCCAAAGAATCAGTATATTAATTATGCAGATATCGTGAAGAATAAGAAAGGAGTAGAAGCCTCTGTTCGCTCCTTGCCAAAATAGAGCTCGAAAATCTTATTGGAAACTAGGAATTCCCCTGCTTTTTCGATGGAAAAATAGAGCAAATCTACATTCTGGGTTTAAAAGAATTTTGAAGTTTTAAAGAAAATTTTGTTGTTTCAGATCTCCAAAGTAAGCTTCAATGCTTTTTTTTTTTTTTT
>QLSR01000248.1:0-17477 GCA_031780015.1 Citrullus colocynthis | reverse complement strand
TTTTTTTTTTTTTTTTTTTGAAATGGAAACATAACTTTTTGTTGATATAATGAAAGGGGCAAAAGCTCAATTAAAAGAAACAAAATATCCCAACAGTTAAATGTGGATCAGGAGGTGCACTCGGACATCTCAACTAGGTTGACACTCCTTAGCACACCCTCATCATATCCTATTCGAAATACTAGAAAAACAAGAAATACCTGGAATCGAAGAGTATAATCATAATAATAAGCTTGATTATATAGAGAAAATAAAGGCCTCTCAATTCAGACAAATGTCCTAAATAGAATAATCTTCAAATAACTTGGATTGTGAACTCCAAGAAGAAGCTAAAAAACGGGCTACTCACCATCTATCTGACCAAACTTTAGATGTATCATGAAGAACTTGCTGATTACACTCAAACCAAATCTTAGAAAGCAAAGCTTTAACAACATTTGACAAGTTGAGATCTAGAAGCAAGAGAAGGAATGACTAATAATTGCAGTATGTTTTCTCTTGCTGAATTCTCGAGGACCCAATTCACATTGACGCAATCGAATAATTTCCACCAGCACTTTCAAAGGTTTTTCTACACCAGTGATCTAGTGGGAGATTTTTTTTTTAATCGAAATCCAACCTCCAAAACCTTTCATGAGCAACGACCAACTATGAAAACACATGTTCCACCTATCAAAGAGTAAATGAGATGAGTCGAACTCTTGCCATTGGCCTAGAGACTCAATCAATTCCTCCAATTTACCTTGATCAATTCATTGCCAAGTTCTGTTCGTTTTGGATTTTTTTTCTTTGGGAGCTCATAATTCCTTTTCTATTGTTCCCAAGGTTTAGTCTTTTAGCTCCTATGTTGTACCTTTTTATCTTTTCTATTTCATTGTATTTTGAGCTTTTGGCTCTTTTCATTTTATCAATGAAAAAGTCATATTTTCGTTTTAAAAAAAAAATTACCTTGATCAATTTTTATCAAAGCATTCTCAAAAAATAGAGGTTTAATAATAACTTTGGATTGAAAATGCTCTTCAAATGTCTTAGCAATTTCCTTCCGATCGTTGTACACAAATAATCTTGAAATGACCCAAAGATTATTAAAATCTTCCTTAAACACTTAAACATTCGTATGAACCTAGTAGGAGGCCATGCTCTGTTTTTCCAATGTTGAAACAGGATTATGAAGAGCTTTTCTCCTTACTACATTTGCGTAAGTCAAACTCTTATCCCCTAGCTCAGATGACACTGATGAAGGCTTGCTCCTCTGTGAATAGTAAATCAACTATAGTAGAGTTTCTTACTTGAGCTTGTTCTCAAGGGTGGGTTGGTTTTGCTATTAGCTCCAAACTCAAAAGCCTAAAATAGGATTTAAAAAAATGGATTACTTTGATTCTTAATCACAAACTAATTCTTTGTCCTAGGTTGGTTGATCAAAGTTGCAATAAAAGGTGAAATTTTGGATCTTTATTTGTATGAGGAAAGTAATTGGATCAAAAAATGTAAGTTGAATTGGCTGAAGTTGGAAGATGAAAATTCTAGTTTCTTCCACTGATTCTTGGCCGCTAACCAAAAGGAAAAATTTGATTATCAAGCTTTTTTTTTTTTTCCAGCATAGGGGCTTCTCTTCTTAATTTTGTTGAAATCAAGCAATAAATTCTAGGCTTCTTCTCTTCTTTGTATTTGAAACTCCCAGGTATTCGTATTGTCCTCTCCTCCCTATGTTTGTCTACGGTGTCTGCATATCAAAATATTGCTCTTATTGTGCCTTTCTCAACGAAAGAAATGCTTTTATAGTAGCACGAGAGTGTCGTGACACTGCAACCCCACCGTCTTGCATCGTGGGGCTATGGTGTAGTAACATTGCTCATGTGTTTGCTCAACAGCACTGTAGTGCTATAGGGTTGCGTTGTGACGTTGTGCTTCTGTCTCAAGTGTCGATGTGAGCAATGTACAACATTGCGACACTCTAGGCCAGAGGTATTTTGGTCATTTCACGTCCTCAAGTCCTGGTTGCTCGAACAAGCTTCGATATGCTTCAAATCGCCCTTAACACTCCAAAATGTACCTCGTGCTCGCTTTCCTACAAATATAAACATATATACATTAAATTCTTGAACTAATGTGATTAAAGCTAGGAGATATAGCTCTTTTAGGGAGGTATCATTATGGTGTGTGGTTTTGTGGGAGTTGTCGAGTGAGAGAAGCAATATAATCTTTAGAGGATTTGAGAGGACATCAAGTGATGTCTGGTCCCTTGCAAGATTCCATGTTTCTCTTTAGGCCTTGGTCATGAAGACCTTTTGTAATAATTTCTCTAGGTTTTATGTTTCTACTTGATTGGAGCCCTTTTTTTTAGTTTGGCCCCTTTTTATAGGCTTTATTTCTGTTTTCCCACAATTCTTTCATTTTTTTTCTCAGTGAAAGTTTAGTTATTCAAGGAAAAAACTTGCACCAAATCATCATTAAAAGAAGTGTTTGTAATGGGAGCACCGTGAATGCGTCCAAACACGCTAAATTCCCTAAAACCTCACGAGAAAATTATTTTGTTTCTTGCACCCTAAAGCATCCTTGATCTTCTTGAATATTTGTTTGAGTGGATCTCTTCTTTAATTTTGGGTTTCATAATTTTTGTCTTAAAGGACTTCTTGCTCAATGCTATTTGGTTGGCTTTGGCTTTAAAGTTTATGTGTTCTCAAGTTTTGGGTTTTCTTCTTCTTCTTCTTCTTTTTTTATTATTTATTTTATTTTATTTTATTTNAAGGTTTTTTTTCAATTGCTCTCTTTTCTTGAAGGTTAATGTATATTTGAACATTAATCTGTTTTCATTTATTCAATGAAATGTTATGTTTCATTTTCCAAATAAAAATCCCTTTCAAGAGATAGTGGATTTGTGCTTCCTCTTTGTCTTTATTATTTCTTTTTTCTTGTAAAGGAAACAAATTTTCATTGATGTAATGAGAAGAAACTGGCTTCTTGGAAGAAAAGCTTTTTCTCCAAAGCCGGGAGAATGACACTTATCAAATTGGTGTTGAGTGGCATCCCCATCTATTACTTTTCCTTGTCCAAAGTGCTAGTTTTGGTTTGCAAGAGTATTGAGAAGACTATGAGAGACTTCCTTTGGGAAGGGGTGGAGGAAGGAAAAGGTTCTCGTTTGGTTAGTTGGGAGGTTGTGGGGAAACATGTGATTGGGGGGGGGGGGTTGGAGCTTGAAAATTTAAGGTTACGCAACAAAACCCTGTTGGCTAAATGACTTTGGCGGTTTGCCCTTGAATTTGAATCCTTGTGGTAGAAGATTATTGTGAGTAAGCATGGTTCCCATCCTTATGAGTGGGTGGTGAAACGGGTTAAAGGTACACACTGGAACTGTCGAGAGAGATTTGATATTTCTTCTCATCTCCCTTCTTTTTCCCACCTTGTTTTCCATGTGGTGGGAGACGGTAAGGAAATGTATTTTTGGGAGGATCTTTTGGTGGGGGATAGACCCCTCTCCTCTATTTTTCCTCTGTTATATCATTTGTCCTCCTTTAAAAATTATCGTGTGTCCAACTTTTTTGGTTTGGTCGGGGAACTCTGTCTCTTTCTTCTTTGGTTTCTATCGGTCTTTGTCCAATAGGGAAACGACGGAGGTGGCCTCTCTTCGTTCCTTGATTGAGGGCTTTGATTTTAAGATTGGGAGAAAGGATGTGTGGGTGTGGAGTCCTTCCCCTACGGAGGGCTTCTCCAGTAAGTCTTTCTTTAGGCTTTTACTTGATCCCTCTCCCGCTGTTGAGTTGGTCTTTGATGTTTTATGGAGGATTAAGATTCCAAAGAAAGTTAAATTCTTTTCTTGGCAAGTTTTGGTTGGGCGCGTGAATACAACGAATAGGTTTGTGAGAAAGATGTCTTCGCTTGTGCCCATGGTGCTGTATCCTCTGTCGGAAGGCGAAGGAAAACCCGGATCACCTTCTCTAGGAGTGCCAGTATGCAAGATCGGTGTGGAATGATTTGGAGTTTGATTTTGTGCTTGCTTGTCAGAGAGATATTCGTTTGACAATTGGGGAGTTACTCCTCCATCCGCCATTCAGAGAGAAAGGTCATTTTCTTTGGTTTGCGGGAGTGTGTGCAATTTTGTGGGATATTTGGTGGAGAGAAACGACAAAGTTTTTTGTGGAGTGGAATGGGATCCTAGTGAGGTTTGTCCCTTACGAGGTTTCATGTTTCTTTGTGGGCTTCGGTTTCAAAAACTTTTCATAATTATTCCCTAGGCAATATCTTACTTAGTTGGTTTCTCTTCCTATGAGGGGTTTTGTGGGCTTGGTTTTTTGTATGCCCTTGTATTCCTTCATTTTTTCCTCAAATGGAAGTTGTTACTTCTATAAAAAATGAAAAGAGTCTAATGCTCAAGTTACAATGAAACAATGAAGCCAATAGTTCCAGATGAAATAACATAGCAACAATGGCTAATAACTAATAACCCGGCTATCTCAACTAAGTTGATACAACCTTAGTGCCCTCATCATCTCCCTCTACAAAAATACATCAAAAAAAGTAAACTTTAAATACATGACTAGTCTGTAGGAATAAAAGGGTTCCAGTTTAGGCATATATCTTGGATAGAATAATCAGCAAAGAACTTGAATTGTGAACACCAAATAGATGCAAGAAGCTGAGATGAACAAATGCGATCCGTCCAATCGATAGGCTTTTCGTGGAAGACTCTTTGATTGGATTCAATCCAAAATTTTAAATTTTGATAATATTGCTTTGACCGTGTTTGACCATAATAATTGAGTTTTAGAGGATAGTGAGGGACCAACCAATATTTGGGAGGAAGATGTATTCAAATGTTTTATCTTTACTATAACCAATTTTTCTTTATCCTAAATATAGGGATTTGGTTTTTGTGGTCTCTTGACTCTTGAGAATATTTGCAAGTTTCTGTACCTTGATTGGATTGTCCGCTTTTACCTCCCTAACACATTTTTTTCCTTTTTTCTTTCATTCTTTTCTTTGGAAGCTTATGCTTTAAGCAAATTGTTCTTTTTTTTTAGAAGGAAGTTAGCTACTATGGGCGCCTAATACCAGTACACCAAAACCTGAGAATATTTAAGAAGATTGTTCTTTCGGTGCCCTTTTTTCTAGCTTGCCTTTTTGTTTGGGCTTTATGTATGCTCTTATATTCGGTCATTTATTCTCAATAAAAAGGCTTGGTTACTTAGAAAAGGAAAAAGAAAAAGGAGCTTTTCTTGGCTCATAGCCTCGGGGAGGATTAACATTGCAGCACTTTTGCTGATTCTCTAGTTTTGTTTTTGACCCAAACCGATATGCCTAGTGTCGGCGTGGTGTGGAGGATTTTAATCTTCTTTAGTTATGATCACTCTTTTGTTTCTTCTTGTAAATTCCTTTATGTGACTGATGTTTTATTCAAGTCTCTTATTGCTGTTATTCTTACTATTAATCTCTCGTTCTACATTGTCCATGAACCTTATATAGGCACCCGTATCTTCTATAATTTTTTCTTTTTTTTTTGTATATTTTGCGGACAAAATGTTGATTTCTGCTTGTTTTGTGTGTCAGAATTTCTTTTTTTCTTTTTTTCTTTTTCTTTTTTGGCTTACTTATGATACCAATTGAATTTGAATATGCTCTCTATCTGTTTTTACCGCTCTTGCTATGTTCTCACTGTTTCTTTTGTATATTTTCAGATTTCTAATGCAGAATTTCTCTTAGTACAAAGTGTCCAAGAAAATGCTAATTTGCGTTCAAGAATTGTTCAATCACCAGATAAGTTGCAGGTCTTTTCCCCTTGTTTCTACGTTCTTTACACCCATTTTTCATCAGAAGTTATGTTCATATCCTCCTATAATGGTTTCTTTTAGAGAGAATCATTCTTTGATTTTATTAATGAGATGCCCGAGTGCGCCTACTGATCCTCTTTATTGTTCTTTGTTCTACATTTTCGTTATATCAATAAAAATTTATGTTTCCGTTTAAAAAAAAAAAACTGGAATTACAAAAAGGGCAAAAAAACATAATATACATAGGAATTAACGTTGCCATTGGGAAGAAAGAAAAGATAAGCTAGAATTGTCAAAACAAGGATACCTTTTACCCCAAGGTAAGGCCAGGAACAATAATGAATCAGAAAAGTTCTCGAAGCATCTCTCCTTGCCCTTAGGAATGTGATTGTTCCCTTGGTTCCAAGTGGACCATATGAAGATCCTAATGGGATTGTTCTCTAGGATTTCTTTTCTGTGACTAAAAGGATGACCAGTCAATACGAAGGTAAACAACACGAAGGGATCTCCAACAAAACAGTAAACCAACCAAGCTTATTTATTATTATTATCTTTGTTTTAGATAAGAAGCTTGATAAAATCATGTCTTAAAAGTTTCATAGTAAACGAACACAATAAACAGATGCTTTTGCTTTTGCCTTTGCCTTTGCCTTTGCCTTTGCGAGTCTATTGCATTTGTGCATATAGAGCCCCAGTTGGGGGAGAGAGAGTGCCATGGTGATCACTGCCACGGTGATCACTTTTGCAGCTCATGGGTGTTAATGCATGAGTAACTTAGCTCCCAAATGAAATGTTTGACCTTTCTGTAGATCCCTTTGCAGATTCCATGGTGAATAGAAGCATGCACCTTTATAGCCACCGATTGCAAGACCTAGAGCTAGAGATTTGGTTGAGAAGCCTCGTTTTTATTGATCTTCCAAACCAAAGGGCCATGAAATGAGGTTCTTTTTTTGCCAATTTGTTTTCATGGCCCTTTAGGTGGGTGGAAAGAGAAAGTACCGTGTTCCATACCATAACTATCATTCTTTCTCTTTCCACCCACCTAAAGGGCCATGAAAACAAATTGGCAAACAAAAGAACCTCATTTCTAAACATTGTGGAAAATATTTTTTTTTAAATGGAAACAACATTTTTCATTGATGAAATGAAAAGAGACTAATGCTCAAATTAGAGTGCGGTAAAGCTATGTAGGAAACATAAATCCAATAAAACGTGGGATTAATAGGCGCACTTGGATATCTCAACTAGGTTGACACACCCATAGCGCTCTCATCACATCCCAAAAGAGAAATCTACTAAAAACGTATTACAAGATGACATAATTCTCAACAATACAAGAATCAGATCCAAACTAGACCAAAACAATGATGTGCCAATTGAAAACAATTAAGAACAAATAAATGCATTCCAATTTAAGCCAATGTCTTGAATCAAGTAGCCTCCAAATAATCTAGATAAAGAACACCAAAAGGAAGCCTTGACTCATGCAATCTCATAGCTCCTGAAATGGGGACAAAACATCCTTTCCAGCCCTCTATACCGAGAAAGAAAATGGTTGACATTAGGCCCATTAAATTGGTTACTTCTCTGTACAACATTATCGCCAAGCTTCGTGCTTGTAGATGTGAGGAAGTCCTCCCGTTGATACACAAGCTGGTTTTGTTGAAGGGCACCAAATTTTAGATTCAATTTTAACAGCTTCAGAGTTGATTAGTTAATGGCATCCATCAAAAAGAAAAGGTATTATGATGAAACTTGATTTAGAAATAGCTTATGATGGAGTGGACTAGTCTTTTCTTGATACGTTATCGGCTTTCTTGTTTACCATTTTGGGGGATGCTCTTAGCCGGCTTATCTACTATTTTTATGAGAGAAGGATGATTAAAGGCTTTGTCATGGGAAATCACGGTATTGAAGTCTCATTTGCAATATCCGGATGACACCCTTTTGTTTTGTTCAAATGATGATGAGAATTTAACAGTTTGGTGGTCTACTATTAACCTTTTCTTGATTGCCTCAGGATTGAACTTAAAAGTTTCAGAAACAACATTGATTGGGATAAATATTGATAGTGATAGGGTGTCTAAAAAGGTGGCTTGTTTTGGATGCGAGGTTGAAACTCTCCCTTTCGATTATTTGGGGTTCCGAGTGGTGATAATTATGGTGCAATGGTGGCTTGGGACAAGCTTGTTGAAAAGTTCTGAACTAAAGTTGATAAATGGGGAGGGGCCACTCTATCCAAAGGAGGTATATTAACCCTTGCCTATTTGGTTGCTACTTTTTTCCCTCATGAGAGCCCCCTTGAAGGTGATTAATTGTTTAGAAAAAATTATCAGAGATTCTGTTTGGGACAGTGGCACTTTTAAACCGGTTTCCCACCTTGTGGCTTGGAAATGGACAACATTACGGGGACCTTGGGATTGGTTCTCTCAACCAAAGAAACCAATTCCTCTTAACGAAATGGTTATGAGGATTCACCCATGAAGAGGAAGCTTTATGGAGAAAAGTTATTTCTGCTATTTATGAGCCAAATTGTCGGGGTTGGGCTTCAAAAATTTATAAAAAGAAAGGAAGGCTGCGACTGTGGTCTAATATAATGGAGGACACATTTTTTTTTTTTCCGGCTTTGTAGAATTTGTAGTGGGAAATGGTAGACGATTCAAGCTTTCAAAGACAAATGATGTGGTGCAGAACCTCTAGCTACCAAATTCCTAGATATTTATACCATTACAATTAAAAAAAAGATTCTACCATTGTTGACTGTTGGTCGATGATCAACAAACTTAATATTAGAAGACCTTTTTTTGATCGAGAGTTGCAGAATGTGGTGACTTTGCTTGATTTCCTAAACGATTGGGTTGTGGGAAACAATAGTGACAAAATGAGGTGGACAATCGATCTGTCTGAAGCTAATAAAGAGGAGGTCAATCTGCATGTGCTGCTGATTAACTTGATTTGGAAATTCGAAATCCCAAAAAAGTTTAAATTCTTTTTGTGGTCCATAGCTTATAGAAGACTGAATACTTGTGAAAAGCTCCAAAGGAAAATGCGAAATTGGATGATCTCTCCTTTGGCTTGCGATTTATGTCTAAAATAGGAGAAAATATAGACCATCATTTCCTTTATGGCCCTTATGCGGCTAAAGGGTGGTATAGCTTGTTTGAGGAGTTGGGGTGGCTTTTTCCCTTCTTAAAAGCATTAACGTTTGGCTTTTGGAGATGCGTGATGGTATTTTTATTAATGGAGAGGAAAAATCCTTTGGCGCTGTGCAACTTGTTCTCTTCTTTAGAGCCTTTGGAAGGAAAGGAACAACCGTTTATTTGAAGATAAGTTCTCTTGTTTTGAGTCCTTTTGGATTTTGGTGCAACACAATGCCTCTTAGTGTACAAATCATTCTAAGTTCTTTTGTAAATACAGTCTTCAAATGATTATTAACAATTGGAAGGCCTTTATATAGTTGTTTTTGTCGAGGAGAGGTAACCTCTACCCCTTGCCCTAAGTAATTACAACTTAACTACTCTCATACATGAACTAGCTTCTTGTAATTACCTCAAATATATATGTGTTTAGAGGTAGTTTGTGCAAATTTTATATATATTGTTCCCCAACTGTTCTTTCAAACGTTTTCTTAATAAATAATGTGTTCCTTTTATCTTTTCTGCTTAAAGAGGGCTCTGGAAGAGAAAAAATTAGCTAGGGAGGAGGCCAAGAAAGCTGAAAAATTTGCAATGCAAGCCTGTCAAGAGAAGACTGGCATTGTTGAGGTTTATTCAAAGGTAACCATTTGGGATTATGTTGATTTGGTACCCTTGTATTATTTCTATTTATATAAACATATTGGATTGGTACACTTCATGCCTATTCATGGTTTTTCTAATTCTTGCACCAACTCAGATTTTCAAGTGTGTTTTTAGGAATGAATAATTTGTTAGAGTATTGATATAATATTAAATTTATTCCATTCAAGACATTTGCTTGAATTAGAATGCTTTCATTTTCTCTGTTTAAATTAGTTTTTTTTTTTTTTTTTTTTTTTTTTTTTTTTTTTTTAATTTGAACATTTATTTTTAGTTTCTGTTTTTTTTGTATTTTGAGCATTAGACTCTATTCATTTTATCAATGAATGGTTTAGTTTCCTTTCTAATATATATATGTTAAATTTACTTTTACCCATCAACCTAAGCTTTTGGAGATCTTGTTGGATTTGATGACCTTTTTTTTTTTCTGTTTTTATTTATTTATTTATTTATTATTTTTTTAAGACTAAACTTCAAAGCAGGTCATTGCCCAATGCATTTTGACAAAAAGGAAAAAAAATATTGATAAAATTGAAAATTACAATGAAAGTTACAAACAACTTACATTATTTCTACCAACAACCCAACCAAAAAATACAAATGACACTCAAAATCCGTTTGGATATCATAATGAGGAACACACAGAAAAAGCAGATATCTTATTCAACAGAATTACAACTAAGATCATAAAAGTCATCACCAATGGGGTTTGGTAAGACCAATTGATCAAATCTTCACAAAAGTTAAACAGGAACCTCAACAACAGAAGTGCACACTACTCTCCACGAGGGATTCGATGAACTTGGAAACATTGAATTTTCTTTTTCTTTTTTGAAAAGGGAAATGGGGTAATGCAATAATGGCAAACCTACCTACCTATTACATGTCTATATTTCAAATGCCTCGTTTGGTGATAGCCGAGTTGGAGAGAATTTTATGCAATTTCTTTTGGGAAAGACAAAAAGGTAGTAAATTGAATCATTTGGTAAAATGGGAGTTAGCTTCCAAAGCCCTCAATGATGGTGGCCTTGGGATTGGTTGTAACCTGTAAAATAGGAATACAACATCGTTGTTCAAATGGAATTGGAGATTCCTTAAGGAGCATGATTCTTTATGGTGCAAAGTAGTTAAAAGCATTCATGTTGTTGAACCTCATCTTTGGCACACATCCGGTAATCTTGGATTGAGTTTGAGAAGTCCATGGATTAGCATATCATGGACATGGAGTAAATTCAGGTCACTTGCAAAGTTAAAGCTTGGTAATGGAAGGAGTTTTTTTTCTGGACTGAGTCATGGAGTACAGAATTTTCTTTCAAAGATTGCATCCCTAAATTGTACTGCGTTGCTTCCTCTCCAAAGGGTAGTGTAAATGATCATTGGGATTTGGCCATTGGTTCATGGAATCTAGTATTTCGCAGGTAGTTAAAAGAGGAGGAGATTGCTGATTTTCAGCAGTTACTGTGTAGGATAGAGGGAAGTAGAGTTTTCTAGTTCCAGATTCAAGATTGTGGTCCTTGGATACATCAGGGAAATACTGGTGGAATCCTTGCCAAAGTACTTGTTAGCTTCTTCTCCCATTAATAAGGTGACTTATAAAGCTCTATGGAAATCAAAAAATCCGAAGAGAATCAACATTCTAACTTGGATTCTATTTTATGGCTCCCTTAACTGCTCTTGATCCTAAGCTTTTTAGATTTCTTTGAATTGTCTCATTGTAATTTGAGTTTTGCTCTTTTTCATTTAAGCAATGAAAAGTATTGTTTCCGTTTCGAAAAGAAAACTCCTGAGATCAATTTCTTACTAATTTTCTTAGATTGTTCAAAGCTCAGTTAGACAACATATTTTCTCAAATCTCTTACCTATTTTTGTTGTTTATGAAATCTCAATTTGCTTTGTACTTGGCCTTTTAAAACATTTGTTTTATATTATTTTTACTAATCTCAAGGTAAAAAATCTATATATATACATGTTAAGAGACCAGGGATTAAAGTTTCAACATTGATATGAAATCTTTGGTAATTTAAAAGAAAATTTAGTTGATGGCCTGATGAATTCTTAACACAACATTTCCAGGTTTCCAAGAAAATGTTGAAGCACCTTTCTCTGATGCAGACTATTCAGGAACAGGTTTGAATGTGCCAATAGCGTTGTTGAGGTGTCATGACAGAGTATTGTTGGCTAAGACATGAGAGCACTTTTTCTAATAGGTGAACTCTGCTAAATCGATTGAAAGAGAATTCAAGGCCTTAAAAGTTAAGCTAAATGATGAGGAAGTTCAAGATAAATCGCTTCAGGTCAAATTGGTTGAACTTCAAGCAAAAGGTTATTAGTTCAATTTCATTTATACCCATCTAACAATGATTTGATTTTATATTTTTTTAAAAAATTAAGCTCATAAAATCTACATATACCTACATTTTGGCTAGAAGTCTTTCTATTTATTTATTTATTTATATTTACTTTTTACATTTTGGATATGATTTTAAGAGTAGATGAGGGAACAAAAAAGTAGTTAATTTCTGAAAAACAAATTGTTAACGAAGTAGCTAATTTTAGTTTCGTTTAATGTTGAATGGAGTCTTTACCTAAAGAAATGGGTTTTTTTAGGGAAAAAGAAATGAGTCTTTACTTCATTATTGTACCTCATTTCTAGTGCTGTTTGTTTAGAAATAAAATTATAGTTTTTTCCCCTTCAGTGCACCAGTTGAAAGATTTAGTAAGGCAAACAGAGAAGGAGAGAGATGTGAATTGTCAAGAAGCTACAAAAGATTTGAATGACGTGAGGTCTCATGTTGAATCTATAAGGCTTGATCTAGAGCAAAGGCAAAGAAATGTTGAAGCAGTGCTCATGGAGGTTCCTTCTTCAGTCTTAGCTTTTAAAATGAATCCAGTCTTGTCAACTTACTCAAGACAAGAATTCTCTTGTATTTGTTTTACTCTTCATGTTAGGTTGATACTCTGACTTCAGAAACAAATTCCATAAGAGAATCTAGCGTCCACAAGCAGCAAGAACTACTGAACAAATGCGAGAGTATTATAAAAGAGGTAAAAGCCACAATTTCTCATCTGCTCAATGATTCTGTTTATTTTTAGAAAATGAAACAGAAATTTAGATAATTTTTTTCTTTTTTTGTTTAAAAAAACTATGTATGGATTAGGAAATATTTCTTAAGAATAAGTTATAAGAAATAATTGCCAAATATATGTGTTTCTCAGAAATTGAAAACAATGAATAGTAAATGTTAAATGATGATTACAAGTAATTTTATGTCATGTTTTTCTTTTATATTGCTGAGTTGAATGTGCAGTTAAATGGTTGTGTATAAGTAACAATTGCAGGTTCACGCGTATGCAAACTTAGTTGGGGCTTTGATCGAAGTGGAGGCAAAAGAGGAAGAGGAAGAGCGGACACCTTTCAGTGGATGATTGGTTCATTCATTGTTTGTTGTAAAGGTGAATTTCTAGCAATATATGTAGTATACTACCCTTTTGATTAAGAATTTAAGCTTTTGCATCAATCCATATATGCAATCCATTCTTTCAGCTTTTACAGTATGTACCACTAATGATACCAATCAGCTCGTGTAAGTATTATGTGTCACTATATATGCCAGTAGTGCCTCAAATTGTAAATTGGAAGATTTTTAGGGTCAGTTTGGCGTTGCATTACAACGGGTGAAAATTACTTTGAATTATTTTGCAATATTTATTTATATCATTACTTCAAACTTAAAATTAACTAAAATAATAACTTGAATAATTACTGTGGTGGTAAACTAAAGCTTACATTGATTTGAAAATAGTATTTTCTTAGGGAAATTATTTTAAATAGCAAAACGGTTAAAAATATTTATAAATAATAGCAAAATATTAGCAATACATTGTAATAGATCACGATAGACTGCTATATGTATCTATCATGACACAGATAAACAAAGTAGTTTATCGTAGATAAATAGTAAAATTTTGCTATATTTGTAATATTTTGGTTCATTTTTTTATATTTAAAAACTGTCATTTTCTTATGGGCTCTATTCAAATATAGCAAAAGAAACTAAAATATTTATAAATATAACAAAATTTGACTATTTTATGTGTCATAATAGATACAGATAGTAGTCTATCTTGATCTATTACGATCTATTGCAAATAGATTGTGTATTTTGTTATTAGTTATAAATATTTTCAGTAATTTTGTTATTTATGGTAATTTCTCTTTTCATTTTTTTCTTGTTGAGTTGGTCATGATCTCCCAATTTCTCTCCTGCGGATGTTAGTTACGAACTCCATTCAGCTTCTTGGCAGTGCGTCATTATTATTTTTTCCATTGAGCTTCTTGGTAGTGCAATAATGCTCCATTATTATTATTATTATTTTTTAATTGTTAATTTTGAGTCCCTAGATTCAGTATTCTTTTTTCCATTGAGCTTCTTGGTAGTCCATTAATGCTTCAGTATTCTTTTCCTTTTTGATTCAGTTTTTTTTCCCCAATGTTTACTTATAATTTTTAATTAAGAAGTAAAAAAAAAGTTGACATGGCTAAGTTCAAACCCCAAGATTTGTAGAGTGCTAAATTAATTTCACGTGGGCCTCAACACAAATGAGCAAACTGTTAGGTTAAATTATCAAATCGAACATTAAATATAAGCACCGAATACAAATACAATTGAAA
Organism: Citrullus colocynthis; assembly: GCA_031780015.1. Taxonomy (NCBI): domain Eukaryota; kingdom Viridiplantae; phylum Streptophyta; class Magnoliopsida; order Cucurbitales; family Cucurbitaceae; genus Citrullus; species Citrullus colocynthis. Next base: position 3,243 of record QLSR01000248.1, on the reverse strand, counting down.
GAATGTACTTTTTTTTTTTTTTTCAGTTTCTCAAATTTGGCAATTTTTTTTTTCATTTAAAAAAATGAAATGTCATCAAAAGAGTTTACACTTTTTTTCTCTTTTCATATCTTTAAAATTATGATGCCCATCGGTAATAAACTTCTAAATGAACTGATATATAATAATTTATTAAAAAATATTTGTTTGGCAACACTTTGTCTTGAGTAAATGAACATTGGTGTGAAGTGTTAGTTTGGATGATTGTAATTACAATGTAATTTGATGCTTGAAGTCAAACTTCAAGTATAAACTTATAAAATCTATTAGTAATTATCATCGATAGCCTTCTATTATTATGACATAATGATATAAACGGATCTGTGTTAGCTATTGATATACTTATTTATTAGTCATTTAAAGGATTCTTTCATTGATTGAAAAATTTACTATCACTCATGTCTTTAAAGGTTTGAAGAGAGAAAAACCGAGTCTCGGCCATCTTTTTCGATTTTTTTTTTTTTGGGGGGGGGGGGGGGTTTATGTCTTAAANTTTTTTTTTTTTTTTTTTTTTTTTTTTTTTTTTTTTTTTTTTTTTTTTGGGTTAGTACATTTTTCTTCCCATACAATCCACACTTTGCGATTTAAATTTCAAGCGTAACTTGTCGAGGGATATGAAACCAAATTTTTGAGCCTAGAATCCCTGAATTAAGAGGGTGTACCACATATAAACATGGTTTAGGTCATTGTTTTTCAAATTTTTTTGGAGGAACAATTTCCGTAAACTAAGCGCACATACTTGTTAGAAATCAAATGTCACCACTTTTTGAAATTTGGAGGTCATTTTTTTGGAGGCTCGAAGGCAAAAATTGGTCATTTTTGGTCCGTTTTGGGTTCTACATTTTTTCTGCCCCTAAGGCGCATTCTTCGCAATATAAATTTCATGCGCATGTGTGGACTCATCAATAGAAAAATTGGGTGCGGACCATCATTTTTCAGTTTTTTGGGGGAAACTCCCACTTTCCATAAATTGAGCCCACGTACTTGTTAGAAATGAAATTTCTTTACTTTTTGAAACATACCAAATTTTGTCATTTTCATAAGGTCTGAAGACTAATATCAGCCATTTTTTGTCTGAGTTGGGTCGTACATCTTTTCTCCCCCTAAGGCACACTTGCCCTGATTAAAACTTTTTGTGCATGTGTCAAGACTTGTCGAGGGATGTGAAACCAATTTTTTTTAGCCAGAATCCTTAATTAATTCGGTTTACAACACACAAAAATATGAAAGAAACCGCTGTACGACTAACTTAGAAATCGAAAAAAAACTGAGTCTAGGCCATTGTTTTTTAGCTCTATTGGTGGGAAACTTCCACTTTCCTTAAACTGAGCCCACGTACTTGTTACAAATGAAATTTCACCACTTTTTGAAACATGCCAAAATTTAGTCATTTTTTGGTGGTCCGAAGGCTAATATAGACCATTTTTCGTCCGTTTTGGGTCATACATTTTTTTCCCCCTATGGTGCACCCTTCTTGATCTACACTTCTTGCGCATGTGTCAGGGACTTGTCAAGGGATATGCCACCCATTTTTTGAGCTTTGAATCCATGAATTAAGAGGGTGTACCACACACAAAAAGATGAAAGAAACCACTGTACGACTAGCTTAAACATCGAAAGAAAAACTGAATCTGGGCCATCATTTTTCAATTTTTTTGGGAGAAACTTCCACTTTCCTTAAACTGAGCCCACGTACTTGTTAGAAATAGACTTTCTTCATTTTTTGAAAAAGGCCAAAATTTTGTCATTTTGGGAGGTACGAAGGCTATTATAGGCCATCTTTCTTCCGTTTTGGGTCGCACATTTTTCTACCCCTAAGACTCACCCTTTACGATTTAAATTTCTTGCGCATGTGCTAGGGACTCATCGAGAGATATGAAACATAATTTTTTAGCCAAGAATCCCTGAATTAAGAGGGTGTACCCCACACAAAAAAAATTGAAAAAATCGTTGTAAGATTAGCTTAGATATCGAAAAAAAAAACACAGTCTAGGACATCGTTTTTTTGTTTTTTTTTTTTTTTTTTTGGAAAACTTCCACATGAAATTTGGATCGCGAAGGGTGCGCCTTGGGGATAGAAAAAATTTACGCCCCAAAAGGGACGAAAAAGGGCCTATCTTAGGCTTTGGACCTTAAAAAAATGACCAAATTTTGGCATGTCTAAAAAAGTGACAAAATTTCATTCTTACAACCTAGGCGGGCTCAGTTTGAGGAAAATGGAAGTTTCCGCCTAAAAACTGAGAAACGATGCCCAGACTAAGTTCATTTTATGGACGTCTAGTTTGGTTGCACAATAGTTTCCTTCATTTTTATGTGTGTGGTGCACCCCCTTAATTAAGTGATTCTTGGCTAAAAAAATTGGTTTCATGTATCTTGACGAGTCCCTAACACAGGCATATGAAATTTGAATTGCGAAAGACTCCCTTTGGGGGAAGAAAAAATTTACGACCCAAACGAGACGAAAAAAGGCCTATATTAGGCTTCAGACCTCAAAAAAATGACCAAATTTCGGCCTGTCTCAAAACGTGACGAAATTTCATTCCTAGACCCTAGACAGGCTCAGTTTGAGGAAAATGGAAGTTTTCTCCCAAAAAAAAAACTGAGAAACGATGCCTAGACTCAGTTTTTTTTAGGGTCGTCTAGTTTGGTCGTACAACGGTTTCTTTCATCTTTATGTGTGTGGTTTGCCCTCTTAACTAAGTGATTTTGGGCTAAAAAAATTTGTTTCATGTCCCTTGACGAGTCCTCGACGCATACGGATGAAATTTGGATTACAAAAGGTGCGTCTTGGAGGCAGAAAAAAGTTCGACCCAACAGGGATGAAAAAGGGCCTATATTAGGCTTTGAACATTCCAAAAATGAAAAATTTTTGGCTTGCCTGAAAAAGTGATGAAATTTCATCCATAGAGCCTAGGTGGGTTCAGGCCGAAATTTGGTCATTTTTGGGTGGGCCAAATAAATTGGTTTCACGTTCCTTGACGAGTCCCTGAGGAATGGATATCAAATTTCAGCGAAGAAGAGCGCGCCTCGGGGGCAGAAAAAATGTCGGACAAAAATCGGACGAAAAAGGGGCTATATTAGGCTATGGCCCTCCAAAAAATGACAAAATTTCGGCTTGTCTCAAAAGGTGACAAAATTCAATCTTTTTGTTTAGGGTTTAGGGTTTAGGGTTTAGGGTTTAGGGGTTTGGGGTTTAGGGGTTTG
>QLSR01000247.1:1041314-1061020 GCA_031780015.1 Citrullus colocynthis | reverse complement strand
CGAAAAAAAAAAAAAAAAACATATCAACCCAACCCAACCTGAACAATTTGAGTTTGGTTCAAATATATGAAAAGTATATTGGTTGAGTTCGTTTTATCCAAAATAATCCAAACCAACTGGAACTTATTATTAATTTTAAAAAGTATTTTTTTACTTATGATACAATTATATATATATATATATATTAAATTTTATTTAATTGCCTGAATCTTTTTTAATTATTTATTTTCCAAGAACTCCTAAAAGTATTTTTTTAGCATTTTAGAAAGAAAATTTCATAATATGAATTAAAAAAATTGGATTGTTAATCTAAATTCAATATATAAAAATAATTAAATAAAATTCTATATTAAAATTTTTCTTATTTTTAGAACAAAAATTTAAATAAATGACTCGAGTAACTTCAACCAACCAAATCAAAATGTTTTATGGTTGAGTTGGACTAGATTCATTATTTAATAAGGGTAAATTAGGTTAAAGGAACTTACAACTCAAACAATTGGAGTTGAATCTAAAAAAATACTTCAACCCAACCTACGAACACCCCTAAGTGAGTCAATAATTTCAATTTAATATAGCACCTAATAAACAACATAAAAGAATTAACATTTTGATTTCATATAGCTCCTAACAAACAATATTAAAGAAATAACAAATGCCATTGATTTCATTCTAATTCATAATAAGTAAAGGCCTACATAGAATCTAACTTTAAAATATTTGGAATCTAACTTTAGTTAATATCTTGGTTTACAATAAATTGTAACTCCTCCATTCTAATTCCTAATAGCATGACATTAATTCTATAGGGAAGGACACTACCCATAGCAAAAAATAAAAAATAATAATAATAATAATAATAATAATAATAATATATTTTTTTTCTTGCTACCGCAGGTGTGGTGTGTTTGGACATAGTATACACACATCGAGAGTTCATATAATTAATTATTAGAATAGTAAAATCCCATGGACTTTCCTCTAAATTTTTTACTATACATTCCCTTTCATCCATCACAACAGCAAAAAAGTGTATATAATAAATATAACTTGATTAAGATGTTAGGTTGAAGGAAGAAATGTAACTATCTTTTTTGGAGCAAATGAACAGAGCAGGAAAAAAAAAACAAGCAAACGAGATGAAACTAAAGAGTTACTCTGGTTGAAGATTTTATTCATCGTCTTTGTAAGGGTACTCTTCAGGGACTTGCTTCAGCAATTTTACTTGTAATTCGAAGCTGTCATCTCCTCTCAGCATGTCGCGTAGCCATGTTACTTCTGTTTTCATTGACACCTGATCCAAACACCATACCACAATCAGAAAAATAACAAAATTCATACCTACAAATTTAATTAAGGTAAAAGTGTGGTCAAATTGTACCTTTGGTTCCTAAACTTTTAGGTGCATGTCTATTTGGTTTTTGAATTTTGAAAAGTGTCTAATAGACTATGAGGTTTTAATTTTGTGTCCAACAGTCCTTAAACTTTCAAATTTTATATATCATATCAATAAATCTTGAAAATTTCAATTGTGTGTTGAATATATTTTTTAACCTATATTGAATATATTAAATATATCTCTGAAAAAGAATAAAATATAAAATAGCCACAATGATGACTAAAAAGCATAAACACTTTAGTTTGGCTAGAGCGTCCATCCTCAACACATGTCCAACAATCGGACACATGTTGGACACTTGTTAGCATAAGATATGTGTTAGACATTAATTGTACAAAGTCAATATAGGTTCAATATCTATTAGAAATGTGTCGAATATACTTAAATAAAATTTGAGAGCAAAATACATAAACTCTTTTTTTTAAGCTTATAAATGTATAAAAATGATATACATTAATAAATGAAAACTTGCCGTGCCCATGTCTATCATATATGTGTCAGGTATCTATACTTGTGCTTCTCATTACGATGATAAGCTATCAAGATGATAATAAGCACGATTTAGACAAGAAAAATATGCAGAGAACTCACCATCTCAAGTGCTCCTCTAATTACTCCACTTAAGATGTTGCAGTAATGGAGACCTTGACAAGTATCAGGAAGCTCAACAAAGTCCACTAGTGGATTGTCCTCCAGAACAATGCTGCAGCATGTGCCTTCAGCATCCCAGTTGGTCACCGTTGCATTCACTCCCAAAAACATTTTTAAGCCAACCTATTAAAAATGGAAAATAAGTTAAGATCCCCACACTTCAAAAGGCCTTGAACTTTCATTTCCCACAGTATATTGTAGGCCAAAATACCAAATAAACCCAACTGCCTATGTGAGAGCCCTAGCTAGAGATATAATAGGATCATTAGTAGAATATTATTATGCTTATTGGAAGGGGCATTTTAGTAATTATATTAAGTTTGTTAGGTCCTTTGGGTTATAAATAGTAAGTGAGAGTAAGGCTAGAGGTGTGAAGAATTTTGTGTGGGATTTCTTTTGGAGAATTGTGGAGAGACTAACCCTAAGGCTAGGTTACCTTTGTTACTTTTCTTATGATATTATAGCATATATTTTCGTATATTTTCATATTTCGATGTTATTGAGTTTTCTGTTCATTCTTGAGTGTGTTTTTGTTATCCTAACAGCCAGGAGCACCACTATTATCTAACATATCTACCATCCTCGACAGACCCAACAAAAATCCCGCATATAAGAGAAATCCTGTTTCATAGTTAAGCCATGGCCATGAAATTTGATGGTATAAAAAATTCAAATGGACATGAATAGATCCACTCTATGTAACTGCAAAAAGCTTATTGCATCAGAATTTGAACACTGTACTTGGAAGCTACCCCCTCAATTGCAGGGCCAAATTTCAGATGGTGCCAACTACCGAAAGTAGCAGTGTCCATATGGACAAGGCAAACCAAAGCATGGAGTATAGGACTCAACCTAACAAGGCCATGTTAGAGACTTCCTAAACCGAATAGGGTTTAGATACTACATGGTGACCACCTACCTAGGAATTAATTTCTTACGAGTTTCCTTGACACCCAAATGCTATAGGGTCAGGCGGATTATCCCGTGAGATTAGACGAAGTGTGCGTAAGCTGGCCTAGACACTCACAGATATTAAAAAAAAAAAAAAAAAGCTTAGATACTAACATGAATATGTGACAATGAAGTTGTGATTGGGAGATGTAGGGTACTTGTTAGGAACCAAGGTAGTATGAGCTACCTTTGTCCCACATTCGTTAGAATGGGATGACCAATGTGGTACTTAAGTGGCTTGGTTCCCCCACCTCAATAGCTAGCTTTTGGGGTGTGGTTCTCCAAGGTGCTTAAGTACCTAACAATGATATAAAAACTAGTTGTTGACATTTCGTAGTGGATCCAGTGGAGCATTCTAACCAGGTGTGGCTGAGTGAAGTACCATTGGAGTAGCCATCGGGATGTTGGCTTTTCGAGGATGGAGTATTGTTAGGAACCAAGATAGTATGGGCTACCTTTGTCCCACATTGGTTAAAATCCCAAAAGCTAACTTTTGGGGTGTGGTTCTCCAAGGTGCTTAAGTACCTAACAGAACACTACTTCAACAGCTTCACGCTGGCTCCCAGGAAGAATAAAATACTTTGGCATATGTATTTATTAAACTACAACTTACCTTTGCAATCACATCAGCCGTCTCCTTGAAGTCCACACATCTAGAGATATTAGATTTTGCTAGAAACTCATCAATTAGCCTGATTCCAATATTATAACCCCTGAAAACAATTGACAAATCAGTCAAATCATTGAAACTCATGAATCAGCCTCTATTCCAATATTATAGGTTTTTTTTTTTTTTTTTTCTTTTGTTGGGGGGGGTTGTTTGGTTAAGAAACATCAAGTAGTATTCATTCAAAAAGGCAAAGCCCCCACCCAAGGAACTACTGACAAATAGCTTGCAATCCAAAAGAATCAAGGAAATAGGAATATGACAAAAGAGTTTACTATAGCTATGACACCACCAAGAAGTATTTAAGTGAAAACAGTCCCAAGAAAATTCAAGAGAAAAAGACTTATCTTCGAAAATCCTCCTATTCCTTTGCATCCACAACCTCCACTTAAGAGTTCTTATCACAAGGGCATTAAGTTTAAGCACAAAAGAATTTTTAGTATTTTATCAATGAACATAGGAAGCATTGAAAAACATAATATGCCTAGTATTTACCTGTCATGCACACTATTTCTTTTTAATGAAAAACCAACTTTCTTGCAGAAGACGAAAGAACCAAATAGGAGAATATAATTCTCATGCATACCCAGACAATAGTTTTACTCTCCAATATTTTGTTATCAAGAAGCTTGTAGGATTTTATCCCAGTCAAGTGGCAACTATAAAGTTTGAACTATCTCCCAAAGTTCATGTTTTTTACATGCCCCAACACAACTAGGTCAATCCATAGTGGTTCACGTGCATCTTATTTTAAACTCTCAAACTAAAATTCAAGCACATTTCATAAAAATGAGAAGAAATAAGCTTCTGCAAGGCTATTATGGAAGGAATGTAGAGAAATTTGCGTAATGTAGAACACTTTGTATAGTACAGAGGTCATAACTGTTCTGTTATACAGATCCTTTAATTGCCTTAGCATTTGTATAAGTTCACACAAAGATAAGAGCCAGTACAACCAAATAATTAACAAAGCAAAAGCAAAACTAAACAGCTAATTCAGACAAAAAAGAAAAAATATAAGGCATCTCCGGACAAAGCAGAATTCTAAGTTATGAAAAAGAAACTGGATCAAAGAGAATGAGAAGTGGAGTAAAATTACATCTGATCGAGCTGTTTGTTAACCTCCTCAACCTCCTCCAGATCTGTAAGCAATTGACGGACAGTCGCTCCATAAGTCAACGTAAACAGCTCCGCATTCTACATCAATTCAACTTTAGCTTCTTATCAATAGAAGATGACCCAATAACAGAAATGAAATAAAAACCCTAAAAATGTACTTTCTCATCGATTACCATTAAACACGCATCTTGATCAAGAACAAACTTACCCGTTCGTATACATCTAATCAATTTTTTTCTCACATTTCCTTAAAAGCTCTCAGAAACCAAACGGCAGGAACAATCAAATAACAGAGAAACTAGTAGCTGAGAAGCTTACCACTCGCTCAACACTAGCGAAGATCGCATCACCAGATCGAGGACCAGCGGGAGGCATGATGGATCTGAATTCTGAACTGAGCACAAAGGAAAGTTTTCGCCGACGCTGCGGTGGTTGCCGCTACAAAAGTGAAGAAATTCAGAGTTAGTCTTGTGTAGATTGTGGGCTGAATGACCCAAATCGGTATCGTAGCTCAAGTTTTGGGCCGTGCGAAATGTTCATGGATCGAGATAAAAAATTGGGAATTTCATTACTATCTTTACAACAAATAAATTTGACCCTAATGAAGGAATATAACGTAGTTAAGTGAAGTCAGACTTACAGTTCCGGCGATCGAAATTCGGAAAGCGAAGAGTGTAGCCGACGCCGACGGTTAGGGCGGTTCCGGTGAAGAAAGTGGATGAGACTGAACTGTGTGATGGATCAAAAGACTTTGGAGTGGAGAAACAAACTTCTCAAAAATACCCTTTTGGTCGATGTGGATTCTAAATAATTGTTTTTAAATTTGACAAAACTATTGAAAATAATTACAAACATAACAAAATTTTTCTTTTTGTAATGATCTAGATATCTATCACCTAAAGTAAAATTTTGTTATGTTTGTAATTATTTTCAATAGTTTTGCAATTTAAACTAATTTTCTTTAAATTTAATTATTCACAGTTTATTATTATTATTTTTAATCAAATGGGTTAAATAATAATGATATGTTAAAAATCACTATAAATAAAAAAAGATATAGAAAATTTTCTTTGAGAGCGGTTCTATCGACAGTGAAACATTTCTATATTTGTAAATAGTTTAGCTTATTTTACTATATTTGAACACAACCATATATTTACAATATGTGTATGTGTTTTCAAATTTTAGGGTGAAAAGATTATTAGATAATAAAGTGTTTTTAGAAAATCAACAATAAACTAGTGGTAAGATTTATTAAAAGTACATGAGTTGATGAATTTTTAAAATATCGAAATAAGTCAATGACATACTGACACAAAAGTAAAAATTAAATATCAATTTGAGATGAGATTGGAAATATGATGAACTAATAGATACTTTTTAAAATTTAAGGACTTATTAGATACAAAGTTAAAAATTTAGAGAATTATGTTAAAATTTATGAACCAAACAAAGACGATTTGTTGGGTTTTAAAACTCGTAGTTTGTAAATTTCCTTATTCTCAATAAAGTTGCTATCAAGATTTATTCAGTAAAGTTGTTATTGAATATGTGGATTGCTTTTATTAAATCCAATAAACAAAGAACCCTAACTATAGTATGAATACTTAGCCAAAACGGTCTATAGTATGAGAATAAAGCTGGGTACCTTATTCTAGGGACACTATGGATACGGTCCGCTTTGTATATGATATAAACAATGTGATCTTATATCGTTCATGTAGAGACATGAGAGTGGGGGTATCCTATGCAATGAGTTTGCATAGGACCGAACCATGAAATAATCACTTTTACTTTATAACATCATTTACTATTAAGTTTGATTATTTCAACATGATGACCTAGGTAACTCGATCTTAATCCTAAGCTAACTATGAACTCCTATTGACTTCAGATTATCCTTTAATTTGCATGGGTGAGAGTGACTCAAGTTCCCCGACTCAATAAACCTTCCATTTTAGGGATAAGACTAGGCAGATAGCTGGAGACATAGTCCTGCAAGATAGAATTTACTCCGGATTTAAGATTAGTAGAGAAGTTGTTCCCTTAAGTGTTGACCCTGGGTCTGAATAAGAGGCCCACCCTCTCATTGGCCTGAAGGGGACTTGGTTTGATGGTTGAATTACAAACCAATTGTTCATTAGAGAATTAATGGGACTTAAGGAACAACATGTAATTACAAGAGTAAAACGGTAATTTTGACCTAACTGTAATTACGAACAACTTGTGAAGAATTGACCTACTATTCACGATTATATCAAAGTGGGCAGAAATATATCTATAGTGAGGAGAGTGCAGCTACTGACTATAGTGGAGTGTCTCGGTAGTTAACGAATGTTAATTAGCATGGTTAAAGCATTTAGTCAGTTAATTTTGGATCGTTGGAGCTCATGATCTATAAGTCCATTAGGTCTCTTTGTTAGCTTATGGACTAAACCTTAAAACAGTCTGTTAAAAGAATTTGAAATCGTTCAAATTCGTTTACGGAGCAAGATTCATGATTCATTCGTTTTAATTATGAATTAAACGAAATTAGAGAGTTAGAAATATTTAAATGTGATTTAAATATTAATCGGATGAATAGAGATTCATCGGGTTGGAAATTGATGGGATAAGTGAAAATTTAATATTTAATATTAATTTAATTTAATTAATTATTAGAATTAGTTTAAAATAAAAAAATTGAAATTATTGGTTTTTTTTAAAAAAATCAATTTCCAATTTTGGTTTTTTCCACTATTGCATGTTTAAGGAGGAGGTGTACTCTCTTTACCCCCTCTTAATCTCCATTTTTCCACCTCTTAATTGAGTAGGTTAATCACCAAATTGGTTGGCTTTGTGCATGTAAGAGATCTGCGCGATTTCTTCTTTAAATAGAAGAAAGAAATTTGGACAATGGGTTGATGATTTTGGAAATTTTTGCTGAAAAACTCCACCAACTCAAAACCCTCCAAAACCCTTTATTCTTCACATATTTGGCTCCAAATTCACCACAATTTGGATTCCACAATCCATTCCAAGGCAAAATAATAACGAGGAAGACTCTTGTTGTGGTCCACGAAGTGTTCGTGATCAAAAACTTGAAGGAATTTGATTCAATTTTAAGCTTTAACAAGTACGTCATAGCCTCTGTTTTTCGGTTTTAGAATAAGCATGTTTAATCTTCAAAATTGATGTAACTAGAGTACTTTAGATCTTAATTGTTTCTGCATCTAAGTTGCTTACTCCTTTAATTGATATTAGAGCATGATTAGAGCAGTCAATTTGGATTAATTTGAGCTTGGTGGGTGCAATTTCATGAGATGAATGTTATGGTTACTAAAGTTGGAAATTTTCTGGTTTTGGCATCTAATTCAACTTTGTTATTGTGTAATTATTGTAATTGGCCACTTGTTTATGATTTTTAATGTGTGAAGAAGGGTTTGTAATTTTATTGGAGTCAATAGAGTTTGAATTAGGCTGTAATTTGGAGAAATTGGATAAGAAGCTAGTTGAATCGAGCAATAGGGAGAGCTCATTGCCACGGAGCATCGCAACGCTATTCATCTTTTTCCAGAAATGGTGCACACGATGATGAAGCGGTTCAGGCGGGCCAGTTCAGTCGGTTGGCAGTCCCGTTCGATGGTTTCCAGCCAATTCAACTCATTTTTCACCGTTGGAGGCTAGTTTGAGTGGTTTTGACTCAACTCGGGCCGGTTTGAAGCGCTCAGGGTTGGTTCAAGTGAGTTTTTCAATTTTAATTATAATAATTTAGTTGTTTTAAGCCATTAGATGCGTAAGCCAGTCCACTTTAGTGTGTTTAATTAATTATGCATTTAAAATGTATGTTTTAATTAAATTAAATTTATTTGTGCATATAGTATGCTATATAGATTTAAAATTCCACCATAGGATTAACATGTTTCATGCATTCAAGTATGTTATAAATTGTTATAATATATAGTATGCATACTTTAGTTTATCATAAAATGGATATAAGTTGTTATATTTTTTATGATGTTTGTTATAAAATGTTATTCATTTATAAAAAGTTATAAAATGAATTAGATATTTAAAACCTATAACAAAGATAAAATGCATGCTCACTTAGGGTTAACAACCCTAAAGTAAAACAAAGGTTACAAAAACTCACCCGACAAGATCTTGTCTAAGGCTGGAGGCATTTAAGTTGATGGTTTACGGAACACCTGCTACCTAGGGATCAAACCGGTTCTTGAATTTATGTTAGCCTAATTTTATGAGCTTGTGTTTATGGTATATGTATAAAAAAAAGTTTTAACACTTAAACATCATAAGGTTAAATCCAATATAAGAGTTATACTTGGATAAAAGCCTAGACTTAGGTTATAGTTAATTAGCCAAGATATAACTAAGTAAAGTTACCCATTTTATACCAAGAACACTTCAGTGGGAGAGTTGTATATGTGAGACCCTAAACTTTAACCTAGTAGCTTAAGTGGCTTAAAGAAAGGAAATTAGGAAAAATGAAGAAAACTTGGAACACAAACCTGTGGAGTTAGAAAAACTTTTGAGGTAGAAAGTCTGTGTCACACCCCCTCCCAGGCTACTCTACCCAATCCAAGAAGAGATGTGAAAACAGCATACATCACCCCTTTTGTGATGCATACCATCCACTAACACATTTGTCCTATGCTGTTTACAACATACATAACACTCCTTAAAATATATCAACCATAACATAAAGGAAATTATATACATAAACGATAATTCAGAATACAACTCTTCCATAAAGCCCTTATACAAAACCATGTTTCAACTCCCAGTAAATGTACAACTAGGTATACATGCCACCTGTATAAGGTTTTACATACAAGCAACTTTGCAAAACAGGACAATTTTCTGGAAACTCGAAGCTTAAGTAGGGCGAGTTGGAGTAGGCAAAGCACCAGGAACGTCCTTGCTATCTGGAGGGGAAAGAAAAACTTGAAAACATAAGTTAACAGCTCAGTGAGTGACTAATTTTAAACAGATTCTTTAGTTCGAGAATCATCAGGATTTAAACAAATTCTGATAACATGAGTAAAACATAGAATTCATCACATTTTCATTGATTAAATCACGTTTAAATGCCCTTATCAAATCATACATGGTTTTTCAACAATTCGTAAGTAAAACAGTACGGTTACAACACCTTTCCCTTAGTTGAGGCGGAGCAAAACTCAACGCCCCAATGTTAAAAACAAATAAGGCTCGATGTGGAGCAAGACTCAACGCACCAGTATATAACCTCTATGTGCACATAGGAACATGGCGGGTTGCGCAAGTACCTTCTCCATGTCCATCAGTACTGGACCCCGGGGAAACTCACATGTCTTCTCATGTCCTTCAGCATTGAGCCTCGTCTAAAACATTTTTCCTTTAGTTTAATACAATATTTTGTACAAAACAGTTCATAGTCAAATCTTTCATAAGAAAATAGGGCATTTCATAAATCAATATCAATCCATAAATCCGCTTTTCAATATCGTTTAGCAAAAATATCAATAAATAAGAAAAACCAAACTGACATGTACAATAGAATTATTGAAACAAGAAAAGAAGTGTCATTCACAACTCTTTTCTAGGCCTTGAATGGATTATACGCCTTTCCTATCTTCTCTTGGCCTGAAAATACACATTTCTTGGGTTAAGCTTCCCTAAACTTCCTTTCCATAACCAAATAACTTTAACCATTCATATTTGATTAATAAATCTTAATGAGCGAGATTCAACTCTACTAGTGAGACCACTAGCGAGATTGGACTACACTACATGCCACTAGCGATACCAGGGTGAGCAAGACCAGCGATACTCACCTGATCAGCGAGATCACCTAGTGAGAATTGTGAGACGCAAGGCTTCTAGCAACACCTGCGTTACCCGTCTCGCTTCTCACGCTTAAACTTTTAGCGTTACTTGTAGTCCAGCGATACTTATCTTCCGCAGCTTCTGCCTTCCCTCTTATTCTCACTTCTGTCTGTTACAAATCATATTTCTAGCCAAATTTAGAACTTCTTCCCTTCTACAAACTTGTAGAGAAATATGTTTTCTAGCTTATCTCAAGCTTTCATAGCTTAACTTGTCTTTGTTCGTCAAATATTGCAAGATTCCTCCACACTACTACAGATTGCACAGAAATTCCTTATCAGTCACTTCCAGCTAAAAGTTTACATGTTTCTATTCCTTTTCAACTCAAACATCCTTCATAAAAGTTGTTCATAATTGAGTTAACTTACTAACCTTAAAATTTCAGCCTTAGACTCGATCTCTTTGATTCATTTCACTCCAAACATTCAATACTGTCCAGCTTGTGCGTCCACTAATAACGTGTTGTTCCAGCTTAGATTTCGATATCAAAACGAGTAAAATTCTACCCGAAATCCACAAGAACACCTTCTTCTACCTTCACTTGTAGTTCGTCTGAAAAATGAAACTGACTTAAGCTCTCGAAAATGCCTAAAAATGATAAAATATTCAATTTACTCACCTATATATACTGCCGACTTACTCTCTTATGCAGGCTGGCGCGCGGGGTTTCCCTTCTCAATTCAAGGTAAGGCATTCAACGCAGTCCACCATCAACGCCCTTAGCAGACGGCCACCCTCAACGCATGGTGTCCTCAATGCTTCCTACCTTCAACGCATACAACTCAATCAGTTATGTCCGTCTCCAACGCATGGAGACTTTAACGCATGCAACCTCACCAACGCATAGTTGTTCAAAACAATTCCTTCCCCGCCAATAATAAATTCCTTTTCCAATGCAAGTGACTACTTCAGCTCATAACTCTTCGTGATTTTCACCTTCAACACATGGTCACTCAAAAGAACAATACTCCTCTTTGTTTTCACCAACGCATAGTCTTGGCCCATGCCTAACTCTTTCACTCTCGGCTACTTTTCTCTAACAACGCATGGCCACATTTCTCTTGCCTTGTCCCAACACTTAGCATTATAAGCCAGTGCTTACATGACATCCGGTTGATGTTGTTCCCATTCTCCCTCAAAGATGAGACAAGACAGTGGGCATATTCTTTGGAACCAGGTGAGATCACTACTTTGAGCCAAATGATAGAGAAGTTTATGAAAAAGTTCTTCCCATCGACGGAGAATGCTCGAAGAAGAAGAGATATCGCCAACTTTCAACAAAAAGATAGAGAAACCCTGAGCGATGCTTGGGCAAGATTTAGGAGATTGGTGAGAAACTGTTCGCATAATGGTTTTCCTGAGTGTGTTCAAATGGAGATATTCTATGATGGCTTGACCAAGGCATCTCAGACCGCTGCAAATGCTTCCGCAGCGGGAGGACTACTTGATAAAACTTATACCGAGGCCAAGGAAATTCTCGATAGAATATCAAGAAAACATGAGGATTGGGAGGACCAGGAATATAGCCGATATGGCCGCAGGCAAAACAATGCGTCAGAGTATAATAGTGTTTCTGCATTACAAGCTTAAGTCACTGCCATGACTAACCTGTTGCAGACTATGGCCCTGAATTAGTCAAATACAGGAGGCGGCGGCCAAGTTAACGCAGTGAATCAACTCAACGCCTCAGGGTGCGTTGGATGCGGGGAACCGCATACGTATGAGGTATATCCACAGAACCATCAATCTGTATGCTTTATACGGAACAACCCATATTCCAATACCTACAACCTTGGCTGGAGGAATCATTCGAATTTCTCATGGGATGGTAACCGCCAGCTTGTGCAGCAAGGTGCGCCCATGCATGAAAAGGGTGGATCATCTGGATTCTCCCAAATGGACATCAAAGGCAAAATCAACATCAATCAACCCCTAGTCCATCGTCATCAATGGAAGCTCTTCTGAAGGAATACATGCAGAAGAACAACGCCTTGATGCAAACCCAAGCGTTGTCCATTAGGAATTTAGAGCTTTAGATTGGCCAGATAGCTGGAGAGCTTAAGACGCGGCAGAAAGGATCTCTTCCGAGCAACATCGAAGCCCCAAGCGGTATAGGCAGTTTAAGAAAAGAACAGTGTCAAGCTGTGACACTGCGAAGTGGAAGAGCCATGAATGAACTTCCCCGCATAGGGAAGAAAACTCTAGCTAACGAGACTGAGAATCACTTAAACCAACCAGAGGACTCTCAACCAACAATTCATCATTCTAATCCTATCATTGAATCTGATCATTCAACACAACAAAAACAAGCTGACATGCAAAGAAGTTCATCAGGGAAAGATGCATCAATAAGTGTATCAATCGAGCTGCAAACGCCTCCTTATCCACAGCGATTAAAAAGAAAGAAGAATAATGAGGGGCCGTTCAAACGTTTCTTGGATGTACTTAAACAGCTGCACATCAACATCCCGCGGGTGGAAGCGTTGGAACAAATGCCCACTTATGCTAAATTCTTCAAGGACATACTGTCTAGAAAGAGAGGAATGGGTGAATATGAGATCATAGCTCTAACACAAGAGTGCAGTGACATGGTCTGTGAACACGTCCCCACAAAGATGAAAGATCCAGGGAGCTTGACCATTCCTTGTTCCATTGGAGGGGTTTACATAGGAAAAGCGTTGTGTGATCTAGGGGCTAGCATTAATCTCATGCCCCTATCAGTATTCAACAAATTGGGGATCGCATCGCAGCCAACAACAGTTACCCTACAATTAGCGGATCGATCCGTTGTGCATCCTGAAGGAAGGATCGAGGATGTGTTGGTAAAGGTAGACAAATTCATTCTCCCTGCAGACTTCATTATCTTGGATTATGAAGCAGACGAGGACATCCCTATCATACTTGGATGCCCGTTTCTGTCAACAGGTTGTACACTCATCGACGTCCACAAAGGGGAGATCATTATGAGAGTTAATGATCAGGAAGTGATTTTCAACATCTTTAAGGCATTAGAGTATCCAGGAGAACAGGAGACCTGCCAAAACCTCGACGCAGAGGATGAGTTCCATAGAATGTTGCTTGAAGAAGAAAATGATGAAAAGATCGCAAATCTGGACGCACAGCAGCCTGAACAATGTTGTGCTGTGGTCCATTCTGCTTTTGAATCCTTGACACCAAATTAGACCAACCAACGAACAAAACCATCTCTGGAAGAAGCGCCAGAACTCGAGTGAAAAGTGTTGCCAACCACCTGAAGTATGCTTACTTAGGAGAAGGCAACTCTCTTCCAGTTATCATTTCAGCTATTTTATCCGCTAATCAAGAATCAGCTTTGCTAATCATTCTTAAAAAGCACATCTAAGCTGTTGGATGGACGTTGGCTGATATCAAGGGGATAAGTCTCACATACTGCAAGCATAAAATTCGTCTAGAAGAAGGAAAAGGTGGATCCATTGAGCCCCAAAGACGGCTAAACCCAGCAATGAAAGAAGTTGTCAAGAAAGAAGTACTTAAATGGTTGGACACAGGCGTTATCTTTCCCATCTCTGATAGTAAATGGGTAAGTCCTGTGTAATGCGTTCCCAAGAAATGAGGTATGACTGTAGTCCCAAACAAGAATAACGAATTGATCCCCACCCGCACTGTCACGGGGTGGAGAATCTGCATGGACTACAGGAAACTCAACGCGGCGACGAAGAAGGACCATTTCCCACTGCCTTTATTGACCAAATGTTAGATAGACTTGCAGAAAATGAGTTCTTCTGCTTCTTGGATGGCTATTCAGGCTACAACTAGATCATGATTGCTCAGAAGACCAGGAGAAGACAACATTTACACGTCCTTATGGTACATTCGCATTTCGACGCATGCCGTTTGGACTATGTAATGCCCCAGGCACCTTTCAGGGTGTATGATGACAATCTTCTCTGAATTTTTAGAAGAATCTATGGAGATATTCATGGACAATTTTTCGATCTTTGGAAATTCGTTGGAAGCATGTTTAGCCAATTTAGAGAAAGTATTGAAAAGATGCGAGGACACCAACTTAGTGCTCAATTGAGAGAAATGCCACTTCATGGTGAACGAAGGAATTGTCCTCGGTCACAAAATATCCAAGAAGGGCCTTGAAGTCGATCAGGCTAAAATTGAAGCCGTGGAGAAGCTCCCACCTCCTACAAATGTAAAGACACTTCGCAGCTTCTTAGGACATGCAGGCTTTTATAGAAGGTTCGTCAAGGACTTTTCAAAAATTGCACGCCCCTTAAGCTCATTGCTGGAGCAAAATCGACCCTACAAGTTTAATGAAGAATGCCTCAAAGCGTTTGAGACTTTGAAAGCAGCGCTGGTGTCAGCACCAATTTTAATTGCCCTAGACTGGTCGCAGCCATTTGAGCTAACGTGTGATGCTAGCAACTATGCGATGGGAGCTGTGTTGGTTCAACGTAAAGACAAAATGTTGCATCCTATAGCCTATGCCAGCAAAACTTTCAACGCAGCCCAAACGACTTACACCACTACAGAGAAAGAACTGCTAGCAATAGTGTTCGCTGTTGAAAAATTCAGAGCATATCTTCTAGGGTCAAAAGTCATTATCCACAATGACCACTCAGCTATCCGATACTTGATGACTGAAAAAGATGCCAAGCCGAGGCTCATCCGATGGGTTCTGCTTCTTCAAGAGTTCGACGTAGAAATAGTTGATCGCAAAGGTACAGAGAACAACGTGGCAGATCATCTTTCCAGACTTGAGAATATGGAACACGATCGAAAACAACTGGACTTTAACGCAAGCTTTCCAGATGAAGCTGTATTAAAAGTCACAGAATCCATGCCATGGTATGCAGATATTGTCAACTTTTTGGTGTGCAAGCAATTCCCCAAAGATTTCAACGCACAGCAGAAGAAGTTGATGAATGATGTGAAGTTCTATTATTGGGACGAGCCCCAACTCTACAAAAGGGGGTTGGATCAAATCTTCAAACTATGCGTCGTAGAGACTTCATATCAACGCATCCTATATCAATGTCCTAACTCCCTCTATGAAGGACATTTTAGAGGACAGCGAACTGCAGCCAAGGTCTTACAAAGCGGATACTTCTGGCCAACTCTTTTCAGAGATGCCAGGACTATGCGATCAAATGCGACAGATGTCAACGCACTAGAAATATCTCAAGTCGAGACGAAATGCCACTTACCTCTATCTTAGAAGTTGAGCTCTTTGACGTTTGGGGTATTGATTTTATGGACCCATTTCCACCATCAAACAGCCACAACTATATACTAGTAGCTGTGGATTATGTATCAAAATGGGTCGAAGCAATCTCTTGCGCTAAGAATAATGCAGTAACAGTCTCAAATTTTCTTCAGAAGAATATATTCACGAGATTTGGAACACCGAGAGCCCTGATTAGCGATGAAGGTACGCATTTCATTAATCAAATCGCATTTCATTAATCAAATCATTTCCAAGTTGCTAATCAAATATAATGTACATCATAGGGTGGCAACTGCATACCACCCGGAGACAAATGGGCAAGCAGAAGTTTCCAATAGAGAGTTGGAAACTATTTTGGAAAAAGTGGTTAACTCTTTTAGAAGGGACTAGGCGTCCAAATTGGACGAGGCGTTATATGCATATCGGACAGCATTCAAGACGCCACTTGAAATGTCACCATACACGCTGGTCTTTGAAAAGGCATGCCATTTAGCGTTGGAACTAGAACACAGAGCATTGTGGGCTGCCAAGAGATTGAATATGGACCTGAAAGCAGCTGGAGAAGCACGTCAACTTCAATTGAATGAATTGGAGGAATGAAGATTGCAAGCCTATGGGAACGGAAAGATATATAAAGAGCGAACAAAGTGTTGGCACGATCAACTTATCAGTAAGAAATCTTTGCATATAGGTCAAAAGGTCATCCTTTTTAACTCAAGACTGCGTTTATTTCCAGGAAAACTAAGAACAAGATGGTCTGGTCCCTTCGTGATCAAGGAAATTTTTCCTTATGGTGCTGTGGAGTTGATAAATGAAGATGACACCAACGCATTCAAAGTTAATGGTCAACGCGTGAAGCCATGACTGCCTTGAACGAGACAAAGTAACCGTTGACCTAGAAAAGATAGAATGAGGAAAAGAGGGACGCGTCCTGCATTGACAATAAACACATATATCCTAGGGACGCATCCTAACTTTTGTACCTTAATTGCTTTTGTCTTAATTTTTTCTTTCTTTCCGCATTATTTCTTTTTTTCTTTCTTTTCGTCATTTTATTTGATTTGATTTGATTTTTATTTTGTTTAATTTTAATTTATTTTAATTTATTTATTTTTTATTTACTTTGAAAAATTTTGTTCGGATGCTATCCATCATTTTGCGATGAGTGAAAATTAAACTCAAATTCAATTCCAAGATGCGACACGAGTAGCTCGACGCCTAGGGGGGAATCTGAAGCGATTCTATCACATCGCTATCAGATCAAGAATTCGAAAAGCTGACTGCGCTTAAGTCGGCTATTGTCGACAGGTGTCAGACCATTCAATGTGGCTATGATGTCATGCATCGAGCCGCCAACCCACGCGTTCAGCTAACCCACGCACTCAACTAAAACCTTTTATAAACCCCTTTTCAACCCTTTTTCGAGTTATGCTTCCTTTCTCTCCGAATTTTCCCATAACCGGCGCGATTTCTGGCTTATTCGAAACGATCTCTCGATTCTCACCCACTTTTCTCTCTTTTCACCTATACCCTTCCCATGGCTTCCCAACAACCCACCTTCTCCGAAAGCCCTAAACCTATGGCCTCATCCTCGAGGCATGGTAGTAGGAATCTGTCCACTACTTCTGCCCCACCTGAACCCCTCGCCATTGTTCGCCCCAATAGTCCTGAGTTAGAGGCGACATCAGCCTCATCTCCACCACGCTCTAGGCACCTGTCTGACGCTCAAGAGGTGGGAAGGAATGACGAGTCCACCGTCTTCGGAGATATTCTAGACACCATTCATGAAGAAGACGATGCCTGGTTGGACGGGTTGGTCGACCAGAGGATGAAAAATGAGTCGCGTGGGTCAATCCCTGTGATAAGTGGTCTTGAGGAGTCGGACTCCGATGAAAGACCTATTGGAAAGGTAATAGCGGTGGTGGAAAAGAAGAAGTCCGCCACGAAAAGGAAAATCAGGCCAATAAGGTCCAGGGAAGAAGAAGCCGAGGAAGATGTACCTCCACTAAGAAGGAGAAATGAAAAAGTAAAGGATGCAGGGACATCCGAGGCCATCGCGTCATCTTTCGCTGCATCATCTATTGAGCGGTTAGCAGCGAGAGCGGCAAAGAAGTCCAAGAAGCTGAAAAACCACATCAAGAAAATGAAAGAAAGGACGGAGTCGTTTCTCACTGCAGCGAATAGAAGAAAAGAGGAAATCGCATCTGGCGAACAAGTTGACAAGGAGGCCGCCAGAAAAACTGAGTTTCTCCGTCGCATAGCTGAGATCGCAACGGAATTAGAAGTTGAAGTGGAAGTGACTGATGCAGAGAACGCATCAAACAAAACGAGAAAAAAAGGGAGGAGAAGAAGAAAGAAATAAAGGTAGCAATAACCAAGGAGAAGCTACCGGAGAAAAAGAAGACTGAGGTGGCTAAGGCAACTGCAGTGGTAATAAGGGACGTGGATGCTGGCAAAGCAAGGAGAACCCCTGCTAGTCCCATCAATAGGAACGACAAGGGAAAAGAGAAATTGGTTGAGGAACCAACAAAGGAGGCAGCGAAGAGCCAAAAGAAACAATTCAGTGGGCTCTATACTGAAGTGGGATTTTTCCCTGAGCCAATCGAGCTACCCGCCTTCATTATACAAGGAGTCGACACAATGGGTTGGAGGCAATTTTGTGAAAGCGCCCAAGTCATTGAACCCACCGCCGTGGAGGCATTTTACGAAGGAACCATTCACTGCAAGGCACACCAAGTCAAAATTAGAGATGAGGTGATTTCCTTCGAGCCTCAGGAAATCAACGCGTTGTTTGATCTTCCTGACATCGCGGCGGCAGAAGGTAATAGAATAATATCGACGCCTACAGAAGCCAAAATGAATGACGCCCTCACAGCCATTGCCAAACCGAGGTCAAAGTGGAACACTTCCCCAAAGGGCATTCAGACATTAGTCCCAACTTGCTTGATCGTCGAGGCCAACCTGTGGCTTTACTTCATCAAGCGATCGCTAATCCCCACAACGCAGGACGCCTCAATTTCATGGGACTGTGCTATGGTCATTTACTGTATCATGCGGGGAATTCGGCTAGACGTGGGATGCATCATTGCCCCACAAATTCGAGGGTTATTTTTCAAGCCAAGGGGTCAGCTATTCTTCCCCTTTCTTATGACAAGACTGTGTGCCAACGCAGAATTCATGGAGGATGCGCCAGTCAGAGCAGTAAATGGAGTCCTTTCAGCTCAAAATCTCAGATGGATATTAAAGGACTCACTGCATCTGCTTGAGGTGGCCAACTCAAAGAAGAGGCCGACCAAGTCACAAGAACCATCATCCCTCCACCTTCCTCAACCCAAGAAGAGGAAACTTGTCAGGAAGAATTTTGAGATTAAGGCATCGAGTTCACAACCTAGTAAAGTTGAAGAAGCTGTTCAGCCGACACCAACACACAATCCTTGACCATTTATACTCCTCCCATCCACCCAATCCCTGAGGAGCCCTCTTCACCACCAACTTTCCCTCCTCTTCCCCGAAAATCCAAAAAGAGCCACTTCATGTACCTACCACCCAATGCGGCCTCCCATCGCCTCTTCGACTTCCTATCGCAGACTTAAATGAAGAGCCGAAGGAAGTGTCACCGCCTTCTTCGCCCCACCTGGAGTTAACCCTCTCCCCACCTCAATCATCTACTTTTCGAGAGGCAACTCCATCCCCACCCCCACCACCCGTTGAGCCGACCTTGACTCTGGATCCTGAGGAGTCCGCACCCTTTCAATTCTCATCGCCTCGCCATGAACCTCAATCTTCCAATCTTCCAACTTCACCAACTACTGAACCTTCTGCCCCCCCCCCCCCCC